>PVJI01007808.1:0-75438 GCA_004026765.1 Micronycteris hirsuta | reverse complement strand
CTTGTACATTTTTTATGAGATCAATTACTTTTAATGCAGCCAATTCATTTTGAATTCTAAAGATTCATATTTTCATATTTTTGACACTATTACATATATCCCCCATTTTCTCCTCTTTGTCCCTCTCTACACAGCCCCTGCCCGCCCCCACCTGCTTCCTGGGCCTTCACCACACTGGTGTCTGTTTCAATGGGCTGTGTATATATGTATGCACGTCCTTTGGTTAATTTCTTTCTGTCTGCTCACCCTTCCTGTCTGACAGCTGTCAATCCGTTCCATGTATCCATGCCTCTGGTTTTATTATGTTGTGCTTATTTTATTCATTAGATTCCACATATGAGTGAGATCATGTGGTATTTGTCTTTCTCTACTGGCTTATTTCACTTAGCATAATATTCTCCAGGTCCATCCATGCTATTGCAAAGGGTAAGAATTACTTCTTTATTATAGCTGCATAGCATTCTGTTGTATAAACATACCAAAGTTTCTTTTTTTACCCACTCATCTACTGATGGGTCCTTGGGCTGTTTCCACATCTTGGCTATTGTAAATGTTATGAACACAGGTTTGCCTATATTCTGTCTGTTTGGTGTTTCAGGATTCTTAGGTCATATTCCCAAAAGTGGGATCAGCATTATAAGGCAGTTCCATTTTTAATTTAGTGAGGAAATTCCATACTGTTTTCCACAGTGGCTGCACCAGTCTGCTTTCCCACCAACAGTGCACAAGAGTTCTCTTTTCTCCACATCCTTGACAACACTTGTTGTTTATTGATTTATTGATAATAGCCATTCTAGCATGTGTGGTGATATCTAGCATGTGTGGTGGTAATTTTTGTTTTAATTTGCATCTCCCTGATGATTAGTGATATTGAGAATTTTTTTTCTTTTTTTATTGTTGTTCAAGTATAGCTGTCTCCATTTTCACCCTGACACATCCCTCTGCCCACCCATCCGTGTCTCCCACCTTCGAACCTACCCCTTTGGTTTTGTCCATGTGAGAACTTTTTTCTTTTTTTTTAAAGATTTCATTTATTTATTTTTAGAGAGAGGAGAAGGGAGGGAGAAAGAGCAATGTATGGTTGCCTCTCACATGGCCCTCACTGGGGACCTGGCCCCCAACCCAGGCATGTGCCCTGATCAGGAATCGAACTGGGACCGTCTGGTTCCCAGCCTGCACTCAATCCACTGAGCTACACCAGCCAGACATGTGAGAACTTTTTCATATGTCTATCGGCCATTTGTGTGTCCTCTTTGGAAAAGTGTCTATTCAGTTCTGTTGCCCATATTTAATTGAGTTGTTCATCTTCTTCATGTTGAGTTGCATAACTTCTTTATATATTTTGGAAATAAACCCCTTATCAGATGTATCATTGGCAAATGTTTTCTCCCATATAGTGGGTTCTCTTTTCATTTTGTTAATATTTATTTTGCTGTGCAAAAACTTTTTAGTTTGATGTAGTCCCATCTGTTTATTTTTTCCTGTTTCCCTTGCCATAGGTGATAAATCAGCAAAAATATTGCTACATGAGCTATCAAAGATTTTACTGCCTATGTTTTCTTCTAGGATTTTTATGGTTTGGCAGCTTTACACTTAAGTCTTTTATCCGTTTTGATTTTATTCTCATGTATGGTGTAAGTTTGCTGTCTCTTTTCTTTCTTTCTTTTCTATTTTTTTTTTTTTTTTTACATATAACAGTCCATTTTCCTAACACTGTTTATTGAAGGAACTGTCTTTGTCCCATTGTAGCTTTTACCTCCTGTGTCAAAAATTAATTGGTCAAAAAGTGTGGATTGATTTCTAGTGCTCTCTGTTCTGTTCCATTGATCTACATTCCAGCTCTTATACCAGAACAGGCTATTTTGATTACAATAACCTCGTAATACAGTTTACTATCTGGTATTGTGATTCCTCCAACTTTGGTCTTTCTCAAAATTGCTGAGGCTATTCAGGGTCTTTGTGTTTCCATATAAATTTTTATAATATTTATTCTAGATTTAGATATCGATATTAGCATTGAATCTATAGATTGCTTTGAGTAGTATGGACATTTTAATGATATTAATTCTTCCACTCCATTACCATGGTATATTCATCCACTGTTTGTGTATTCTCCTATTTCTTTCTTTAATGTCTTATAGTTTTCCAAGTACAGGTCTTTGAACTCCTTGATTAAGTTTTTTCCTAGATACTTTACTTCGTTGTTGTCATTGTTGTTGCAATAGTAAATGGGATTGTTTTCTCAGTTTCTCTTTCTGAGATTTCACTATTGGTATGCAAATGTGCCAATGATTCCGGACAGTAATTTGGTATCCTGCTACTTTGCCAAATTCATTTATTCAATGTAGTAGTTTATTTATTTATTTATCTATTTATTTATTTTTGTGGGGTCTTTAGGATTTTCTATGTACAATGTCACGTCATCTTAAATAATGACAGATTTACTTTTTCCTTTCCACTTTGGATGACTTTTATTTCCTCTTCTTGTCTGATCACTGTGGCTAAGACTTCCAGTACTATGTTAATTGTCAGTGGTGAAAGAAGACATCTCTGTTTTGTTCCTGATCTTAAGAGAAACACTTTTCATGTTTTCCCATTGGGTATGATGGTGGCTGTAGGATTTTTTCATGTATGGCCTTTATTGTGTTGAGCTATGATGCCTCTATTCCCACTCTGCTGAGAGTTTTTGTCATAAATGGCTGCTGGATTTGGTTGAATATTTTTTTCTGTGACTTTTTTTTATCCTTTGATTTGTTAGTGATGCATCACATTTATTGATTTGTGAATATTGTACCAACCTTGCATCCTCAGAATAAATCTCACTTGGGCATGGTGTATGATCTTTTTAATGTATTGCTGTATTTGCTTTGCTAATATTTTCTTGAGGATTTTAACATCCATGTTCATCAGGGATACTGGCTTATAATCTTTATTTGTAGTGTCCTTATCTGGTTTTGACATTAGGATAATGCTAGCCTCATAAAAAAATCTTGTAAGTCTTCCTTCCTCTTGAATTTTTTAGTATAGTTTAAGAAGAATGGGTGTTAGTTCTTTGAATGTTTGATAAAATTCACCTGTGAAAACATCTGGTCCAGGACTGTTGTTTGCTGAAAGATGTTTGAATACTGCTCAACTATATTAGTTGCTATTGTTCTATTTAGGTTTTCTGATTCATTTTGATTGAGTTTGGAAGATCATATGTTTCTAGGATTCTGTAAATTTCACCCAAGTTGTCTACAGTATTTCTTACAATCGTGTTTTTCTGTGATGTCCATTGTTACTTCACCTTTTTCATTTCTGATTTTATGTATTTGGGTCCTCTCTTTTCTTCTTGATTAATATGGCTAAAGATTCCTCAGTCTTGTTTATTTTTTCAAAGAGCTAGCTCTTGGTTTCATTGATCTTTTTTATTTTTATTTATTTTTTAGTCTTTGTCATCTGTTTCCACATTGTTCTTTATTACTTCCTTCCTTCTACTTACACTAGGATTTTCTTGTAGATTTGTGCTTTTTTGTGTGATAAAAGCAGTTTCACACACACCTGGAACAGAGTGATTCCGAGATGGTCTTTTTCAAAATTCCCACTTATCAAAACCTTTTCATAGATACAGTATTTGCTGTTGGATGTGTTAAATCTCAAAGACACATTTGTAAAAACAAAACAAAAAAAAACCCCTGCTAAGTGCCAATAAAGACTAAGAAAAAACTTTTTTTTCTTGCCATACTCAAAACCAGTTCCTCTGCCTTTACCCTCTCTTGGTTTCTTCCTGTCTTCCTACCCACATCATCCACTTTAGTAAGTTGTACATCAATAATAATTCATGGAAAATAACATTTATGCTACCAGAGGCTGAAGAAAAGCATTATGAGTGCATTAATTGTCAATTATGGTTTTTGATGCTGAAAAAAGTCTCTTAAAAGTGAACGCATAAAAGAAGTTTCCAGAATATATTTACTTCTTACATAGCACATAATTTAAATTGTATTTCTTGAGTAAATGAAAAGACGAAAAATAATCAGATTTTTAAAGCCATGTTGTTACAAAACTTTTGTGACTGATTAAAAATTATATTGAAGTTATACATTTGCATTTGCACAGGAAGTTGCATAAAACAATAATTTGTAAGTAATGATTCAAAAATAAGTCTAATTTTAAAGTATTAAATGTTTTATTTTATGTATTTACAAATATGTGTGTACATTTAAAATACACATATATGTGTATGTGCATGTACTTTATTTAAGAGAAGTAATGTTTATTCATGACTTACTCATGAGTTGATAGAATCTATGGAAAAAGTTTGTTTTAAACTTTTCCAGACATGCAACACATTGAAAGTGATCAAGAGAAAATTTCACAATCATTCATATAAAAATCATAGAACTGTCATTAATAGTCAATACATGGAGGAAAAGAGTATAATTGTTTTTGAAAAACTGATTTATTCAAGATTTCTAGTAAATGCTATAAATCCGGCTTTCTTCTTGTCCTGACTTTAAAAATTTTTTAAGGAATACACAGTTTGCTCTTTTTTTCTCTGTGTGCAGCATTTACAAAATTCAAAATCTTTGAGGGCAGAGATATTTGTCAATTGATCTTGTTCAGTGACAGGACACTCAAACCTCAGGTAATATGCGGTACGTTGCTTAACTCGGTAAAAATTTTTTTTAAATAAATTAATGAATGAACTATAAGAAGACACCTTGATGGTACCTAAGCAGCACAAAATACTGTCACAAAATTCTGAAAAGGAAGAGAGAGATACACCTTTACATTCGAATTCTGTAGTATTCTCTCTAATTTACAAAAATATGCCAAAAATCATACTTTTCTGTAGAAGTGCCAAGGATATGTATTTAACTGTGATAAGAAGTGAAGTACTTATAAAAATAAATGGTGATTAAATAGAGTCTCATTCTTTAAAATTTTATAAGTTTAGAGAATAATTATTATTTTAAAACTAGTTTGACTTAAGAAGAAAATGTTACTGAAAATTAAAAAGCTTTAATGTCCTTGAACAAATCTTTGATTGATATGTTTGACTTCTTGAATCTAAGACACAATTTGGACATAGTATTTTTATTAATTTAGTATTTAAGAATAATTGATATCTTATTCTGTTGTTATTCATAAATGGAAAGGAAAACAAATTATAAAATGGAAAGTAATTAATATAAAATATAAAGATATAAATAAATAATTGCTTTATATTTAATATATGTTCTCTCCATTGGTTTTACCTAGGATAAGCACATATTAAGGCAATGCATCAAACCATTTTTTGTGCATGAGGAGGAGTAAGTTCTGAAGTATTTGTGGGATATGTAGAAAAAGTATCATTGTGTATCATAGACTCAAAAGTTGAAGTTGTTTTCTTCCATCTATTGCCCCAAGATTCCTTCTTCTCTGATGCAGTTTTGACCAATAAGATACACATGTCAAAAGTAACAGGTTTCTGGTTGTTAGAAGTCTACATTAGCCTGGACCTGGACTGAGCCTTAGATTACACCTGGACCCTCCATTACATCTTTTCCCTTTGAGTTCAGGTTTGGACTTCGTTCCTGAGGTGCTCCTTCCAATTGCATCTCAACACTCTGGAAGTGAGCTTTCTCTGAACTTCAGACTATGTGACAAGCTACTGAAATCCAGCAAGTTTGTGTCTCTCCCCTCCTTTACTGTCGATCACTGTTGTCATGTTCATCAGCCTGGCTATTGTCTGTGGAATAAATTCTCAAAAACATCACTACTGGCACAATTGTATAAAGCATTTGATAACAGATGCTCAGAAAAACCAAAGTAGAAATTGCAATGCTCAGTTTGATCCTTCATGGAATTCCTGACTTTAGGCTACAGGAACCAAAACTGTACTTGGAAGATCTTTTCATTCTTTTTTTCTTTTTCTTTTTTTTTTTTTTTTAATTTTCTACCCAGATGCTTGTTCCTGAGTTTCATCCATGTTTTTAACATGAACAAATCTAAGGTATGAAAAGGCACAAAGTTTTATTAAAATACAAGAAGACAAAATACTTGATTAGAGAAAGCATACACATATATACACACACACACACAATTGAATGGGATATAGAATATTAAAGACAAATTTTCAACAGCCAAAATTATACCCTATGAGTTGATAATTTATAAATATTTTAAGTTCTTGAATAAAAGAGTAACCATTTAAATATTTTTCTACGCTCAATGAATTGTTTTAAAATACACAAGCAGATATTTAGTAAATTGCAAGGACAAGTTGAAAGAGGAAATAGCTAGAGACAAGAAAACCAAATAAAAGATAATTATATTAATCCCTGGTATCAAGCAATCAGTTTTAAGTATGATGGGTCCTTTTGATTTTGGTAACAATATATTGTTCTAAAACATTAACAGCAGCTAGTATCCTGTTGGAGGTAATAATAAAGGTAAATAAAATTAACAAATTCTGAACCACTGCTCTTGAGAGAATATAGAGTTAATTTCCTGCAAGCTTCTGCTCACATTTTCTGTCATGGATCAATAAATGATCTTGTTTTATGTGCATTTCCGTAATAGGAGATTTTATTATATTTATAGTGCTTACAGATAACTAACTGAATGCAGTTTTCTTTATAATAATAAATCAGTAGTATCCTTTTTCTCCTAACATTTTCCTCACCCTGGGTAATGTGACCTAAAATTTCTTTGGCTTTTTAGTTTATAGCAATGGTTTGTACTAAGGTTTTTTAATTGGTCATTACCTCATGAATTCACAAATGTAACTTTTTTCTATCTTCCCCATAGATTATCTCACATGAAAGATGTTATTTTAGCACTTTCCAGAGTAATCTCATTTATAGATCAGTACATTTCCTTTTTTTTTCCCCGCGTATATCCTGTTGTTGATTCATTAACAGTAAACTCACAGCCAAGCACACTATTACTGATGCCTAAAAACCCTTATCCAACACAGATATTTTCTCCATAAAGCTTGTCACAGCATTTTTGTTCCCATAAAAACTAGACAGCACCTCAACACTATGTTTAGGGATCATTTTAAATGGTAAAACACTAAAAAAAGCCCCTAAATATGAAAACACATGGCATTAAATGGACTGTGAACAGAACAATTGTGTACAGTGGGAGAGCTGAAATTACCAAGCAGGAGGTTTGCCTGCTGGTAATGAGAACTTCAAGCAACTCAAACTTTTTGCTGCTTTTGCACATGTTCGCAAGCTCTGAGTATTAATTTTGGAGTTAGATACACATTTTAGTTAGTGGGCAAATTTGCGATATGGAATCCACAAATAAGGAAGATTTTCTGAATATTAAGGGAGGCTTGCTGAAACACATACGCTGGGAGCATTGCCAAGTTCCTGTCATACACGTGAACACCTGCGTAGGGCTTACTTTTTTACAACTTTTTAGGGAGACACTTCATTATCAGTATTAAGATATCATTAGCACCGTTATGAACTGTTTGTTTTCTTGAATTTTTGTCATCCTTTTTTTTTGATTTATGAATGTCGGTTAGATTAGTTTTATCTTTACAGACCTAATTTGTTGTGGGTTATTTGGTAAACCACTTCATTACAGTAATGAGTATGTATATAAAGATTGTTTTTACTGTAATTTTCCAGTAATTAGGCTTTGACACATTTACATATTGCGATTCACAAATGGATGACTGCCGATTTTGTGTGTGTAGTAACAATTTATTAGTTACGTGTGTTCTGGAGTACTGCTATTTTAAGAACTAACAAATTATTTATTAGTGAAATTATACAAAGTTGATGGATTAAAGAGCATTATTATAAAGTATAGAACGAAGTGCAGATGGTTGTTTATTTTATAAAATAGACATGTTGCAAGCAACATGCACATTGCATATTATTATCATTTAAATCATCACCAAGGATATATTTATTGATTTTTAGAGAAAGAGCAAGGGAGAGAAAGAGAGTGAAAGAAATATTGACTGCCTCCCATATGTGTCCCAACTGGGGATTGAACTCATAGCTTTTTGGTGTACAGAATGAGCTCTGACCTACTAAGCCAGCAGGCCAGGCCATTATTTTCTTTCTTTAAAATGTATTTTTCCCTTTTTGTTGAATTTATTGAGGTGACACTAGTTACACACATATTCAGGTTTCAGGTACAGAATTGTACAATACATGGTCTGTACTCTGTATTGTGTGTTCACCACCCAAATCAAGTCTCCTCTCATAAACATTTATCCCCCATACCTTCCTCCCCCTCCCCCCACAGCCCCTGCCCACAGCCATCACACTTTATAATTTATGAGTCCTTGGTCTGTTGCGATAAAATGGAGAAAGAGGGAGAAGAGCATGTACACTGTCTGTAACTGATGAGACCACCGCTAGATTCTTGAGGCAAGTCTAGTCAATAGAAATACAATGACCTTAAATTTTAAACAAGTCATTATCCCAGGAGCAATATTGATCTGTCTATTGATTACTGGCATGGCTTATGTGGCCAAAACCTGTTTTAAAAAATATCAGACAACTCCATACTATAGAGAAGAGTTAAAACAGAAAAAATGTAGAGAAACAAATATGAGAAATTGTGACACTTGAAACATTAGCTGCCTTTTATTGCATGCTGAACATGTTCTTCAATAATAACTGTAGCAGAGTGTGCTTACTCTAGTACGTTGGAAATAGTAACTCTGTCCTTGCCATGGCTGCATCAAACAGTTCTATTATTTGGCCTTTATGCAGATACAGAAGCTGAGTGACAAAAGTTTCAGTAATTTGCCCAAAATCACAAACTCAATTAGTGTCAGTCAGGGTTAAAGCCCTAGGCAATCTGTATGTAGAATCAATGTCCTAAAACATTTTTAAATATTATCATTTATAATATATATTATTATATAACATTAATTATTTAATATGTCCATATAAACATTATATTTTATTATATATTATTAAATAGCACAATATGAAGTCTGTTTGGAAAAAATTCAATCATGGTTAATATAATGAGACTAGTTTGCCTGACATTGATGTAACCTGGCAGCCAAGGAGAATGGAGTGGGAGTGGTTTGCGCATGTGTCAACACTGGAGACTTCATTGTACTAGTCAGTAGGGGAGGGGTTAGACACTGCTGAGTGAGCATGTGTACTATGTGGCTGTGGCATTCAAAGTGACTGAGCGAGTAGAGCAACAAAACTGCATCAAATTTTGAGTTAAACTTGAACATTCCTCCAAGGAACTATTTGGATGATTCAGAAGTCCGCATCTTTGGGCAACTGGTGACGGCAGCGTGATCACAACAATGCACCTGCTCATGCATCACATCTTCTGAAGGGTTTTTTGGTGAAACATCAAATCATCCAGGTGACTCAGCCTTCGTAGAGCACATATATGGCACCCTGTGACTTCTAGCTTTTTCCAAAACTAAAATCATGTCTAAAGGGAAGAGATTTCAGATCATCCATGAGATTTAGGGAAATATGACTGGGCAGCTAATGTTGATTGGAAGAACTGTGGGAGGTCCCCAGGTGCCTACTTTAAAGGGGATGAGTTGTCATTGTCCTATGTACAAAGTGTCTGGTATCTTTTATCTTCTTCAATAAATGTCTTTATTTTTCATATTGCATGGCTGGACAGACCTTGTATATTATATTATATATTATACATTATATATCAATATTATATAACATTATATGTGATATATATAATTATATAATGTTTAATGGCATAGAATCTGCAGGCATTTTGCCTAGGGCTTGACCCTGACTCCACCACTGGCTAGGTCGATGAAGTTTGTCAAATTAATGTTTCAGAGCTCAATTCCTTTATTAGTATGATAGTCAAAATAACAGAACCCCTTCTTATGACCAAGCTTCCAGATGCCATTGGTTCTTCAGGTACTGGTTTTATTCTTCATTTTCCTGCAATGTTCTTTTGACCTAGTTTATTTTAAATTCCAGAAAATGCCTCTCTAGTTTCTAACAGTTTTCCTTCAAAACTGACAAAAAACTTTACTCAGTTCCTGAAAAAAGAAGCTGTCCCTCCATCCACTGGAAAGAGAGGGTGAAAGTGCAGAGCACACTGACAGTGTTTTATGTGGTGAGGGCACATGATACCATTTGACTATATTATCTCTAATTGAAATCTTTGGAAAAGAAACAACATGATTCATTTAAAATATTTATTTTGTAGCAGTTTATAAGATAGGCATACGTCATTAGTATTCCTTAGTAAAATAAAGTCACTTTTGGTAAAACATCTATCTATAACTACATTGATTATAGCCTAAATTTAAAATGTGTTAAATTTTTGAAACATGAGGATTGTCTTTATATTATAGTTTTAAAAGAGGTTAACTTTGGAATACTGTTAGGGGAAGGTAGAAAACAGTATGCCTCCTCAAAGTATTAAATGAAAGTTTATATAGTTTTCATTAAAAGAAATTATGTGCTATTTTTGTAGAATAAGAAATCTTTTGAACAGTTTGCTATATTTCTTATTCTAATTATATTTGTGTTGCAAAAAAAAGTGAATAGGGTAATACAACAATTGAATTACCTATATTATAATATCCTTAGGAAAGAGTCAATTTGTAGTGCAGCAATTTGTTTTTTCCTACACTATTTCATAAACAGAGTGCACTCACAACATTTAGGGTCAGTGTTTCTGAGGGTTGAAATCAAATGCATATCCCAAGAATTTTTAATCCAATACCTTTTTCTTTTTGATAAAGAACCCAAAGAAAATGCATCTGAGGATACATAAAATGTCCAGGGGGGTTATGCATTAATCAGATACATCTAACACTTCTTGGTTCTGTGATCCAGTCAGATCAACAGAACTCAGTCTATGTGAGGATCATTAAAGCTCAAAAATTATTTTTATCTACGCTGTCCATAGACACACAGCCTAAAGCCTCTTACCGACTGAAGAAGTTCTGCATGCAAGTTAAACTTCAACTCTGTCACAGATGTTTATAATCCAAATCATTAGTCCTAGACACAGGATAAACAACCATTCATTTCTTTTTCTTCCCTTATCCTGTTAGACTCCATCTTGGAATACACATTTACATCAGATAATTCCTCAAAACCAATTCCAAAGCTCATTTAAGATTTGTCCGACAGCCCTGGCAAAATAGCACTCTCATATTTTTTCTATTTTCATTCTTTTGTCCTTTATTTGCTGAATTAAAAAAATCCCATTACATTTATAAATCGAAACATTAACTTGGCTATTTCAAACATTCAATTTTACGTGTTTAAGTTCACTTTCCTTTTCTCCTGAATTCTGCTGTTATTTGGTATACAGAGACATTCATACAGGATTCTTCAGCTGCACATTCTCTTACTTCTCTGCCTGTATAATTCCATTGGACTGGTCAAGGAAATTATTTTCTTCAAGTAACCAAAACCTATTTGACATAGGTTAGGCAAAAAGTGAATTATAGAAAATGAGGAAAATTATTTTCTTCTGATTATCACTGATTACCATCACAATGTCTCATAAGGGTCTACTGCATGACTTAATTGGTAAATAGAAAAATTTTGTAACAATTGCAATTTCTTGAATTACTTATATTCTTTTTCCTACTCAATTTGTAATTCCCTCCTCTGAGAACTACTTTGCCCTGAATATGCATTCTCTTTATTCTGACTCATTAATTCATCCCTCTCGGAGTGATTTGCCTGTCTTGGAGGTTATTACTGTATTGTTCCCCCTAATTCACATTAAACGGCCTTAAGTATCACTTTTGGAATATGTTCCTTCTCTCCATGTTTTAGATTTTTTTTCTCATATTAGAATTAACTTGATAGGCCTTTTCAATATTCTAATGCCTAGGCCCTACTTTATACCCGTTAAATCAGAATCTCCATGGCCTATTATGCAAACTAAGGGGAAATAAGAATAAACTTTTTTTTTCTTACATTCTCTAGGTGACTCCACCAAGCAGCAAAATATCAAAACAAGCTCTATATGTGGTCATAGTCCTATAAGCATTCAAAGGCAGAGAACTATCACTGCCAAAAAAAGCAGGCTGTCACCACACTAATAATATATAATTATATGAAATAAAGTACAATTACATGATTGTAACATGTAAGGGGAATTATCACCAAAGAATATAAGAGTAGCCATATTTGCATTTTAGAAACATTATCTTAATGGATGTGTCAGAGAATTCCTGGAGTGTGGGAAAACTAATTAAAGGGCATCTATTCGAAAAGTTTTCTAGATTTTCAGGTAAGAAAAAAGGATGTACAATAAGACAAGGAGGGTTTGTTTTGTGAGGAAGATAGGGTTTTGAAGTTGTATTTTTTAACAAGTATATTAACAACACAAATTTGGAAGAACAAGAGAGTAAAGATACACTGATTGGCTAAGTTGTTCTATTTATTGGGAGGAGGTTCAATATGAGATGTCATGAATTCAAATGTGTTATTACTATGGTTTCTCTGTGGTTTTAAGACTTTTTAATTTTGTATTTCAGTAGGATAATTAAAAATGTCAAGTTTATTTATCCTGTTCAAGCATAAGGGCCAAATTGTTATATGCAGATTAATGACTGAATACAGATGGAAGGCAAATAAAAGACAAACTCTACATATACAATGAATAGTTCTATTGATTGTGATAATTTTGTGACTATAAATGCAAACATAGACTTACAGCTATTCTCCTGAAATTTCTGTAATGAAAAAAATGTCCTACTTTTTATCACTGCAAAAGGTCCAAGTTGAATAAGATATTTGCAAATGCCTTCTAATCCTAGTTATTATCTGCTAATATCTCTCTAAATTAGAAATCAGAACTAATTCACTATCCTTTACACACTTTATTCTAGCTCAATTACTTGTTGGTTCTTATCGTAATACCCTGAACACCAGTTCTTATAATTCATTAACTGATATGCCTGGAAAATTGCACATTTTCAAATCTCTTCATTGAGACTCATCTCATACAATGGCATGTAAAAAAGTCTGATAAATATTTTTTTCATTTTTTAATTATAAAAATCTTACTTTTATACATGGATGAATTTTTACACATAAATATCAGCATGTAAACAATCCTGGACCTAGATATAGTAAACATCCTCAACTCTAGAATGTTTCTTGGTCCTCCTGCCAGTTAGTATTACTGCTCCTACCTCAACATAAGATTAGCCACCATTCTGCCTTCTTACATGTTAGGTTACTTTTGATTGTTTTGAATTCCATACAAATGGAATCCTACTGCTTGCTTCTTTCATGTCTGACCATTTTTATTAACATTATGTATGGAAGATTCATTCATATTATGACAATGAAATTGCCCATTCTGTCTACTAGGGATATTCGGATTAATTCAAATTTTGACTATTTTGTAAAACATAACTATGAATATTCTTGAAATTTTGGTAGAGGTGGACATATGTACTAGTTCCTCTTCAGCATGTCCAAAAGTATGCTTGCTGGATCACAGGTTATTGTATGCTTAGATCCGTTAAGGTCTGCAGCAGATTTACAGATCGATTAAAAATTAGACACCTTAGCAATACTGAGATTTCCTACTCATATAAAATGGTGTATCACTCTATTTAGGTCTCTTTCTTCTTTAGTAAAATTTTCTATTTTCTATCTAAAGGTTCTGCACATCTTTTATTAACTTTTTTCTAAGTATTTGATATTGTTGATGCTGTTGTATGCAACCTTGCTTATTAATTTGATTTTCAACTCATTATTTACTATTGTGTGGAAACAATTATTTTTATAGTGACCTTATCTTTTGATACTTTGCTATATTCACTGATGAGGACAGAATATCAAAATAGAGACAATTAACATTTTAAACCACAGATGCAAGAACAGATGTCTGACAGAACAGAATATGACATTTGAGAAACGTGAAGTACCCACAGCAAAGGTAAAATCTAAAGCAAACAAGTAGGCCTACTCTATGACTGATCTATATTCTAGAATGCCTTCCAGTAGATTAATGTGAAAACAAAAGATACAAACCCATCTCTCAATAAAGAAAAATGCAAATCCTCTAATGAAATAATTTTACTGGGTTCATCAGAAATGACAAAAAATACATTCTAAAGTAAGTCTATAGTTATTATAGACTGATATTTACATTCGATACTGATATCAAACATTATGTAATTGAAGTTGCTTCATATTTTTGCAAAACATAGAAACCAAAAGTAAGTGGAGAAATATTTTCAAATCTCTAAGAAAACAAATGTAATCTTAGCCTTCTATGAAAATTAGAAATTATAATTTCAGCATTATTTCAAAATATTCTCAATACTGTGCAGAAGGATGCATGAAATAAAGGTAGAGTTTTTCTCTCTAAACAATTACATAAATGGAATTTAAAAAGAAAAAGAGGTTAAGAAATGAAAGAAACTATAGCAAAAGAAATAGAGTGATTAGAGTTCCCCAAGTGGCAGAAGATAATTTTCCATTTCCAGGGTCAAGTTGCTGAATGAAAGTAGACTCAGCACCAAGAGATCATTAAATAAGCATCCTTAATGGTCAATATCCAGTCCACTGTGATGGGATAAAACCTGGAAATCTGGCCCAGACAATTTCTTAGTCTTTGATCAATAACATTTGCATAGCAAACCCATTATATATTTCTTTCGTATAGTAACTCCTCACCTTCCACAAATGTTGGGGATTGCTCATGAAGGTGGAAGTAAAGGTAAGAAGAGAGAAACTTTAATCTATGAAGCCAACGGGACAGAGAAGACACAGTTAAAAAATGTCCGATAACCTGAGCAGGAATGACTGAACTATGCATACTGTTCTAAATCCTCTTACATATTGTGTTTGTTTTTAACATTTTAATAAATTTGAACTCTTTTGACGGTGTGCGTAATGTGAAGTAGAGAATTAACTTGTTTATTTAAGCATTTAGCCAATTGAACCAATAAAACCTCTTAAATATATTCTTATTAATATAAAGATACAATATCTATTTTAAACAAAATTTCCTTAAATATAGACTTTTTTTTCTACTATAACATTATTTTGGTTGCTAACATTTTAAATGTTTTTTTAAATGGTAGAGAGTCCACACTCACTGCATCTTTCAATAATAATGGTAAAGTTGCCCTGGCAAGATGGCTCTGCTGGTTGGTGTGTCATCTTGTACACCAAAAGGTTGTGGGTGTGATTCCTGGTCAGGGCACACACTTAGGTTACAGGTTTGATCCCTGCTTGGGTTCTGTGCAGAGGGCAACCCATCGATGTTTCTCTCACACTGCTGTTTCTCTTTCTCTCTTTCTAAAATCAATAAAAAAACATATCCTCAGATGAGGATTAAAAATTCTAAAGTACATTTTTACCTTAACTGCATTTTCCAACAAACCATTTTATTGCTTTAAGTGTTATTTTTGAAGACCCTTTTCACACTGAGACATAAATCTCTCTGAAAATCAAAGTACACGTTTGAGTGAGAAAATGAAAAGCTAGAATGAGACCATTATGGATAGTTAAATTCTTTCCAGACAGTCTTAAAGACAACGGTACTGAATGGTGTATCGCCCGATCGGCTTCTCTTCCTGACATGTTGATTTGTAGCTCGTCTCCGTGGTGTCTGAGCATTGACCTATGTCCTCACCATCTGCTACTAAAGGCCTCTCTAGGGCAATTTATAATCTGTTTCTTTGTTCTGAGCACCCACACTGTTGTTTTTTTTCCCCTAAATTTACCAATTATTCATGGGCAATACAGGTCCTCTGGGATCATTTCTACAATTTTCAGGACATTTCTACAATTTGTCCTATCTTTGACCTATCCACCTACATCTGTGAAATCATCACATTTTTGTCTCAAGCAACACTCCAACTTTATGAGTATTTGTGCCATGGCCCTACCTATAAGTCAACCTCCAGGCTTTGTCACAGACTGGAGGTAGCAGGCCACCTATATGGCCACCAGCAGTGCAGACAACACCAGCACCAAGTACTAACAGTGAGTCAAGTCCGGTGACTATGCTGTTCACCCAGTTTTATAATGCAGATTCAATCTAAATCTATAATAACCCAATAACAATTATAATCACTGAGAAATGATTAGCAATAGTATCACACAAGAGAATTGAAGAGTAACAAGTCCCAAAAGTTCAGATCAGGTCCAGGTCCATGAGGCAGCGAGTAGTGTGTTGCAAGGCAGAGTCTACAGTGGTTTCAGTCAGCTATAGCAGCAGAGTTGGTAAGATCAGCGGGGCATCTCTAGGCCGTCTCAGCTCCTCTCAGCCATCTCAGCTGTCTGATTGAAGACCTTTGTTTTTATACTCTTGTATAATTGCAATGTTACATGAGCCTTCAATGAACAGATTTTTTTTTTGCCACCTCGATAAGCACATGTTGATTATGTTGCTTCACTGAGCATGCTGAGAAGGTGATGTCACCCTCCGGGCAAGCACTTGTTGTCTACCACGTTGTACTGCACATGCTCAACCGGGTTGCCCTATCCCTCTGAGTCAATGCTCCACTGCACATGCTCTAAATAAGACTTCTTAGTTGACAGGACTGACACCTTCTCAGTTCATTCCTGCTTTCCACAACTTTCACTGCAGCAATCTTAAAGTAAACACCTAGATTCTTCATTCTCAGATGACGTCAGATATATTCCTCCTTTGCCCAGGGTATATCAGGTAAAAACTTCTAGATCATGTGCATGCTTTGGGAAGTTCACAGAAAAGCCAGATGTTTTATTAAATGCCGTATCTGGAAGCTAGTCCACCTCGATTTAAGGCACGTTTAGCCATTCTCCTCCAAATAAAAGGTAGAACCAAAGATCCTCTCTGCTTTCACCATGTTTCCACCCAAAACTAGAAAGTAGCTTTGCATTTCACATCTTTCTCTTCAACTATACTAAATCCTCAGTAGGTGCAAATGTTGGATTTTTTAAAAAAGAACTTTTTTCATTGTTTTCCAACTTTCACTTATTCACCAATTCTACCAGAAAGACACTTCCTTTCTGATGGGAAAGACCTTTACATCATACCCTGCTCCTTCCCCAGTGATGTACTCCTTATGTTTTCTCTGGGCAATAATGGCCAAAGGGCTACAAGAATAGAAAATTTATGAAGAAAATAAATGCATTGGGAAGTATTTCAAAATTGTATTACCATTATACGTGCAAATAACAATCTCAATACTTTCAAGTATTTGAAGGGCTACTAAAGACACGCCAGTCAAATGTAAAAAGGACAAATGGAGCCGTTTATACAACTTCATAGTCACTCTCTTTTTCACTCTCTGTGCAGTTCCCCATTTTGGTTCCTATGCTAGAATGTTACCTTCTTACTACTTCTGAGTATCTTGAATGAATCACTTAGATTAATGCCTTGAAAGCTAGTGTTATAAAATATTGCAGGCCAAAAGTAGGTGCCAAAATTGTCATCGTAAAATATGAAATAAAAGCAAGAGTTCCCCAGAATGGTCAAATTATTTCATGCATACTATGCATACTGTATATATTGTGATTCATCAAGTTGTTAGGTGAAGTGGAGGTTTTTGATTCTTTTTTTTTTTTTTTTTACTACTAGACTGTTAAATAAATGGGAAAGAAGCAATATGTTTATAATGAATGGTTGGACCTCAGTTAAAATATTTATGGAAAAGTTAGTTGAGATTTTTACTTCTCTACTAACAATCTATAATAAATTATTGAAATTAAAACAAGTATATAAGGTACTCAGTGTTATCTGAACATAAAGTGGTTTCTAAGCATAAGGTTTCAGGTACATTAAGAAAATAAACTACAGATCTGAGAACTTGATATTGAGGATATATTTTATATCAAATAAAACATAATCCACATAAAAGCAAAGCATACTGAGAATGATTTTGAAAATATATGTAGGAAGAAAGATTTAAATATATATTAATATAAATACATATATAATATACATTTAGTCTGTAAAAAATTGTATCCTCCAATAGAAAAATAAAAAAAAATATGAACCCAGAAGTACAAAACAAGTATCAAATTAGCAAATTGAAAATGTAAATATTCCCTACTAATTTTAGGAGGTATGATGGGAGACATACTGTAATTCTCTCAAGATATTGACATATGAGAAATAAGGTAACTTTCAATTGTTAAACTAAAATATATATAATAATCCCAACAGTTAATCTTAAACAACAACACAGTAACAATAAAAACCCAGAAATCAGTTGGGCTACTTTATACTGAATGCATTTGTATGCATACATGCATTTATATGTTAAATGCAAAGAGTGGCTACCTAACTATTGTGGAAAAGCCAAGGAAATTTACAGAAGCCAATTTCGGTGGTATCAGTACAAACCCTCCCCAAAATAGAATGGTGCCCTTGTATGCCTGACATGTTTATACCTTTTGCTGAGCTCAAGTTATGAAGATGTCAGAAATATTGCCAATAAAAGAGGGATGAAATTAGACCTTATTAATCTGAACCCCTACTCAATCTGCAGTGTGAATTAAATTAGGTAACATTTAGTATGTCTACAGGGAATAAAACTGCCTTTTTGAGCTGCCACCACTGTCTAGTATGCCTGAGAGTTATAGTTCTGGCAGATGATTAAATTGACATTCCTAAGTGGAGTGTCCTTGTGAGGCTTGTTAGCATATTAGAATGCCATGTCTAATACACTCTAGGACACTGCTGAGATAAACCCTCTGAGTCAGTAGCAGGGGACTTACCCCAATTTAGGGCTGGTTTTCCAGGATAAATGTACCCTTGGACGAGCTAGTGAAGAACATCATCCAATCACCTCTTTTTCCCTGGAGATACTCCTTGGGGTAGCTGGACACCATACTCTGGGGGGCATTGCACTAGACTTGTCTTCTAAGAAAGCATGGTGAAAATGTCTTATACTTACCTATGGGAGAATATTATTGGGAGAAATGTTTTCAGCAGGTGTCTATATTTCTATACATCTTGTTCAAAGGCACTGGCAGCCTTTGTTCTAGAATAATCTTTCAAGGATGTTTGTATTAAAAATAAAAGTTTCAGGAGATGGAGATAATGTATCTGTCAGAGGTCAGAGGACAGATTTGTTTCCTGATCAGAATAATAAAAAATAATTTCTCTCCCTTGGGTAATATTCAAAATAGCTTTTGTCAATATCAGATTGTTTGCAAAGGGTAATATAATAATTTCTACTCTTCCAAGACAAATGTGTTCTTAAAACACATTGCATTGTGCAAAATGATGCAATAAAAGCTACAGAGTTTATGGAAAATAGGGTTAGATGCACAGTATTCAAAATTGCCATCAGCATTTCATTAGCAACAACAACAAAATAGCCACCTAATGAAAATTGTAGCCCAATTATACACATGCAAGATGAATAAAACTACAAATAAATATGACACTTCACCCTGAAACTAACTGATGTTTGTTTGTGAGTGTGTATGTAATACTTCCCCGTTTGTGTTCAAGAGAAAGAGAACAGAAGGTAAATAGAAAAGAAGTGCGAGAAAGAGAGCTAAGGAGAGAGACAGAACAGATAACAGAGTGGAACCATGCATAAGAGGCAGAGAGGAAAGGGAAAAATAAAGGGAAGGATGACAGGTTCCCCAGATGGCTGCCAGGAGAGTCATAGCTGGATAGTTGTTGCCAAGTGATGGGAGGTAGGTTCTGTGAAATTAGGCGTGTAATTTACCACCAGATGTGAGGAGTGCTGCTCCTCCCTTACATGGTGTGCTTCTGTGTGTATTTTTGTTTTCTGTATTTCTAGGTGTTCAACTGTGTGCCATTTTCTGCAGCTATTTATTGATTCCCAGAAATGAAGTCACATATAAGCATGCAAAATCTGTGTTATGTTCAAATTATTCCCTAAGATATCAATTGTTTAGAAAAAAATAGTTTCTCAAAACAAGTTTAATAACAGATCTAATTGCATTCATCATAAAAAAAGGATGAGAAAAGAATGTTTATATCCTTGTATAAAACCATCACCATTGCTAGGAGGAGCAATATTATCAATGAAGAATAAAATTTGGTGTCTTCTGGCAAAATAAAACTAAGAGTACCTCAACTACTGAAACCAGGAGCACATTTGAAAACAATAATGTCTGCAGAGTCTGAGATGGAGAAGTCAGACATAATAATAACTAAAGTTTAGACATAAAAATAACTATTACATAATAGACATATTAGACATAATAACTAAACACTTCATAATTTTTTATTCAACTGTCATGGTGAAGAAGAAGGAATGTTATGGTGAATAAACTGCAGCATTTTGTTTAAAATTGGGAAGCAAGTTACATGCAGAACATAAATATTTTAATAATTTAAAGTCATTATCTTTGTTTATACCTGTCTCATTTATTCTTTAAGAAACTTTATATCATTATTAATTTATATCATTTATATTTATATCATTAATCCAAAATAATTTTCTCATTGATTAACATGTCCAGAGAAATCTCCCAATTTCTGTTGCTCATGCTTTTTCAATATATAAAAGCAAATATTCTCTAAGGTTGTGTCTGTTTCAGATTCAAAGTAAATATAAAATCCCTGGTAACTTTAATTTGTTAATTCACAGATCCTATTTTGTCATCTTATAATCATCTAACACAACAGCAAATAAAATTGAATCTGATAGTGTGACTCAGGATAATTTAAACCGTATTTAAACACTAATTGTAACCTAATAAATCTATAGTCAACGATCCCTCATTTCAATACAATTAACAATAGCCCTTCACTTTTACAGTGGTCCCCAGTTGCCTTCAAATAGTTTGTTTGAGTAACTACTGCTACAGGCCTGCTGAGATTATACAAGTGGGAAGCCTGCTGTTTCAGTTAGCAATCACCCTGGAGGAAAAAAATATACATTGGCACTGGCTCCTGTGGTAGACACCTTATACATTTCACTTCAGTTTCAATTTCATTTGGATCTGCATGAGTTTCAAACCAAGTGAAAAATCATTTCATTATGGCCCAGCAGGGACACAAAATAATTTCACTGATGGCCAGCTGGTTTGAAAATGTGATGACTGGATATTGGGTAGGTTGTGCTTGTCGGCAGCTTTGGAAATCAACACTTCACACATCTCTGATTGCATTTATATCAAGATTCACAGTTAGGTCGTAAGCTGTACCCAAGTTTAATGATCATACTGTAATTCTGGAACAATCTCAAATTTATTGTTAGTGGTACTGGTTTACCAGTGTTACCTCCCATCTGCCTTACCTGGTGGGAATTAGGGTGTGGGGTAGCACTCTAGTCTGTATTCCTGCCTTGTCCACAAAATTTTGAGAGTGTGAGGCATTATTTGTCATATCACTTACAAATTCTCCTTCTGTATGTCAGATCACTTCATGTCTACAGCCTACACTTAACAGAATGGTCATGACATTTTGGTCATTTTACTTGGCTCTTAAAACAAATGTTTTTCTCTTATATTTTTTTCTTTCACTCTATTGCTGTTCAATCATTTTAAAATTAGGGTAATAAAATTAAATACACATTCAATATAAATACACAATTAAAACACATTAAATTCCAGTTATATTAAAAAGACAAAATTAAGGTTGATTTAATTTGACCTACCTCTGTATTATTTGGGAGTTAGCTATAAACGCAGATTGATTTCATGAGTTTTCTAACAAATATAATCGCTAACTGTGTTTTGATGTCCCCCAAAGCACTGAAAATAAAGGTGGTGTGGAGAAAATAGGAACTATCACTTCCTATTCACGTCGTATTTGTAAATTTATATAAATTCATTAAAATATCAATGAATTATTTTATTACATACTTATGCTACCCCACAAACTATGTAAAACAATTAAGAAAATAACCTTATACACTTTAAAAAGTCAAAATATATACCGTGTTATCTAACTATAATAAAGATCACACTCAATCCATTTGTTTGTACCCCATTCACATCAACAAGCTGCTTTAGACGTTCCCAGATCTCCACATATCTCCTTCACAGCTTCATAATCTCCCAATGGTTACATTTTAAATGTTGCATGAATTTTTCTTCAAAACTACTTACAAGAACATATTTTCAACTGGTCTGAATTCTGTAAGTTCAAGTCTTAATTTCTGTTGAGGGCCACCCTACACCAGATCCATAAACACTGATTTGTAGAGAACCAACCCACGTCCATTTCTTGGCACAGTCAGAATGGGTAGGACACCTCTGCACAGCCGAAGGCAACTTTCGGGCAGTTCTCTCAAGTCTACCTTCTGGCTTGCATGATGTAGTTGTGGCAATGCTCATTGACCTCTAAAACAAAGGCTTCTAACTGCTGGCCTATTCCCCACACATGAAAGGGTTAAGGAGAGATTGGCCATTTAGCAAGTCATCTCAATGCTAAAAGCAAAGCAGTCTGTTAATTGATGAGAGAGGCCCGAGAGAAGTCATTACTAAAAATAGTTTAAACCATTCTCCCTGAAATTCTAAAATTTATAGTTCTTCTTTAGACCAGAGATATAGGGAAAGATTTTAATAGCTAGGAAATTTAGTGAATAGCCATAAATGATAGTTAGAATTTATACTTCAGAAAGTTGTAGATAAGGACCATCTGTTGCTTAGGATTCTAAGGACACTGGCAAATGTTTATACTTCAAAGAACAACTAATTGGGTTAGAAGTACCTTGATTTAGATGACATCTCTCTCTCAAATTTCCTAAGCACAAAGACTTACCTCTACATATATTTCTAATTACTAATTTAAAGTTATCTAGGACCTAAGGAAAAAAATATATATGTCTAGCCAATTATTAGTGCTTAAAATAGTTAGTATTGATATTACTTCTAGCCGTTTGATGGTAATTCCTTATCAGAATACCCATTTGTTTAACATGAGTAGAATTTGTAGCCTTTTTAATTGCTCAATGTGTTATTTCTTGGTGATTTGTGACTTGCAGCTGCTCTTTACTAATTGTGAAAGATGTGTGTCTGCTTTTTGTCACTACTCTTGTGGAAGGATGCCTTGTTGTTAAAATAAAGATAGTTCCTTTGTTTCTGGAGTCAGCCAGTTTTAGGCCGAGAGACTGGCAAGAAAGCTGGTCTCTCAGAGTCATTAAACTGGCCTAAGATACCAAAGAAAAAGAGTGTCGGACTCGTTCATTCTGCTGTACCGTCTCCCTCCTTCGGAAAAACACCCTAAGAGTTGCAGCGGCTGGACCCCTGGAAATTTCTTTTTGAATAAACATTTTCTCTAAAATTCTCAACTGCTTTCTCACCCTTACTCTGAATCAAAATCTTTCATATTTACTGGTCACTTCCTCCGCCAACATTAATTCAAGAAATATCTGTGCAGGGTTGACTATGTATCAAGCACAGAAATAACTGTCGGGTAAACAGGTATATATGAGGTCTGTCCAGAAAAGTCCAGCCACTGTTAATATAATGAGAATGGTCTGCCAACACTTACATGACCTCGCAGTAAAGGAGAGTGGACTGGAGTGTGTGTGCATGAACAATGATGACTTCACTGTACTAGTCCGTGGGGGAGGTATACCCTGTTGAGTGAGCATGTGTACTGCGTGGCCATCGCATTCAAAATGACTGAGCAAGTAGAGCAACAAATCTGCATCAGATTTTGTGTTAAGCTTGAACATTCTTCTGTAGAAACTGTTCACATGATTCAGAAGGTCAAAGCTATGGGCAACTGGTGATTGGCAGGTTCATCATGAAATCATGCCCATTCATGCATCACGTCTCTGGCAGAGTTTTTTAGCAGAACATCAAATTACCCAGGTGACTCAGTCCCTCTACAGCCTAGATGTGGTGCCCTGTGCCTTCTGGCTTTTCCCAAAACTGAATTCACCTTTGAAAGGGAAGAGATTTCAGACCACCAATGAAATTTAGGAAAATGCAATGGAGCAGCTGATGGTGATTGGGAGAACTTTGTGATGTTCCAAGGTACCTACTTTGAAGGGACTGAGGCATCATGGTCCTATCTACAATGCTCCTTGCTTCTTATATCTTTAATGCTTCTTGTATCTTTAATGCTTCTTATAGCTTGTATCTCCAGTAAATGTCTCTATTCTTCATATTATATGGATAGATACTTTCTGGATAGACTTCATATGACAAGTTCCCATTCTTAAGAATTTTACAGATGACTGTAAAGAATTTGTATGATTATTAACATATATTCATATCATAGCAGAAAATACGGTCAGTTCTGGCAGTAGAGGAAAGAAGTGTGAAATCAGGCTTAACATGGAAGGTAATTCTACCATTAAGTTGGGGAAAAAAATACTGTGCTCCCTCTAGGGTCAACTTTCTTATCTGCAGAAATGAGCTGCATTTTATATCGGGATCTCTGAGTGGCCAGTTTCTTCCTAATTAACTTATTCAAGTTCTTGCTCTTTCCAAGAAAATGTCAGCATTTTAAAATTTGACATTTTAAAAGAACCAGAGCATTTTTACATCAAATCAAATATATTGTAATTAAAATTAGTCCATTAAATGTCACAAAGATAAGTGAGACAAAAGAGTCTACTTTTCTTCCCAAATTTGCAACAAATTGTTTGATAAAGGAAAATAACTGTGTAAGAAATTATGTCACTGTTTTTCACTGCTTAAGGCAATGAAAGGAGCAAACTAAAGCTGCTAAAATTTCTTAATTTATTGGGTCAGTTTAATTTAAACATTTTTCAATATAGCATTTAATTATTATTTTTGACCTTTACTCAGCAACAAAGTCATGCCAAATCACAAAAGAAACACATAAACATAAAAGCTATCTAAAAATCAACTTCAATTTTGAGAAAAAAAATTAGAAAGTCAAAATGTCAAAACAATCAGAAGTTTTAGAAATGGAATGAATTTATCTTTATGGTAAACTCATCATATTTTCTTTATTTTAGTGCAGACCAGTGAAAGTATGTTCAAAGCTCACCAGCAGAACACAGATCAGGACGGGGACCACCTGTCCAGAGCATCCACAGTAGAAGTGGGGAATAGGAGGATGCGGATGAGGAACACTACCCATCTGTAGGTCTGCGGATAATTGAAGCACTGCTGTTTTTGTATAAGGAAGTTTCATTTTATGTTGCTTTCATGTACATCTGATATTATAAGGTCAAAAAGGCAGGGTTTTCTATTTGCACCATACTTTCTTATGCACAAATACTGTTTTGGAATATTTGAGTCATAAACTCAGTAGCAACTAAACCTGGCTGTATAAGATATGTGATCTCTACCAGGATATTATTACTATCCACACTTTATATCTAGTAATTCTAGATATTATAACCTAAAGTTTATTTTTTTCTACCAACTCACATAAACTCATTTATTCTTATTTCAAGATATTTCAGTACAATTTTCAAAGTTGCTTTGCTTTAAATAAGGAAAATGTAATGTTATTTCTTTGGTAAGCTATGGTGATAAGAAAAATAAAAGGAAAATGTTATACTCCTGGATAAGAAATGTGATATAACAAAGTGATATAGTTAAACAAAGAAGAGTTATCATCGAATATGTCTTAGTCACAACTGATTTTACAGTAAATGCAATCGGTGATCAATCTGAAAAGACACATGAAGTCACATTAGTCAGAAATGAGTCTTGTGTTCCACCATCATTTTCAATGTATCCATAATTCAATACTGTGGACCATCACAGCATGGGCCATGCATACTGACTAATAAAGTACTAATTCACAGATAGACCACTTGCTTGTGATACAACCTCTGCATTAGAGAGATCTCTTGGTATAAGAGAGATCTTGGTATAAGACAAGGAAATTTGGAAAAGGATGAAACTGAGAGTGGTCTTTCGCAATATAGAAAAAACATTCAACTTCACAATGTATTTCGTAATGAATTTCATAAAATAAGTACATTGCAGAATGTAGCCTTGATAGAAAATCAGAGCTGTTCACGGGGGGGTAATGCTGCTGCACATATATCTAGAGGGCAAAGCAGCACACTCACTATAGTGTTCATAATCCTTCAACTTAAAAAATAAAATAAAAGTCTGCGGAAGCTCCAGAATCAGTCTCATCTTGCACAGGTGATATCTCTATGGTTTCCTTCCCCCTTTATCTCTCCCATTAACTATCCAGTATTTTTTTTTTCATTCATAAACAATCATCCTCCTTATACCGCACTCTCTTCTCTAGACTCACAGGTCCCTGAATAGCTTTAAGAGAGAGAAAGCCCTAGTGAAGCACTGACATTGTTATTTTATTGTCATGCTGGTGTATTGCACTTATTATCATGGTAAGTATGGTCTGTACAATGATGCTATTTGAGAATGTGAGCAACAGGCCATAATCTTATCATCAACTATTATTTCTTAAAGGACACTTTGCTTTGATTTACACAACTATTCTTATATATAAAGTTTTCTTAAGAAACCAACTATAATGCAAAACTGTCAGTACTCAATCACTGGCTGTGCAAAACCGAACAAATGGCGGTACCTTGTATCAGATGCTTTATTCGATTCAAATAGGTAGGAGAACAATAGGGCACATTCAGTTCCCTGTAGAGAAGAACTACGTATGCAAATGACGAGTTTCAAAACTTGTAGAAATATTAAGACTCATAATTAAAAGCTTATAGAGTATTAAGAACTACAGGAGTTTTTCATAGTATCAATATAACCCTTAGATGACTCCAGTATAATTACCTGAGGTGCTTATGTACATTAACAGGTTCTTAGGTTAAATTCCAGACTTACTGAGTCAGAGTAACTGGAGTAGAAGCCTGAGTAGCTGAATTTATAGTGTTTTTTGCAGGTACTTTTTATGTACTCTAAGTTGAGGGTTGTTGGATTATTGGAAGACTGTGCCTTCCAGGGCAACCCAGTGCCCATTAACTCTCAAAAGGCCTGCAAGTTCTGGAGCGCTGGCCACGGCAGTACTGTCTGGCCATGCTTGTTCATGAGACCTGGCCCTCCTTGGCCACAGGGCACTTAGCAGCAGTGGGCTTGCAAATTGAGGGTATCATTGACAACTTCGTAAGTGTCACTAGTCTCAGCAGAGGAGAGTAAATTCTTAAAGCATTGATATTAACAGTATAGACAGAGTCCTATTTGTTTTCCTTGACATTTTATTTTTCACAATGAACTCTCTTGAAGACATTTAAAGTATAATCTAATTAGGCTTATAAATAGCTAAACACATTGAGTGCCTTTTGAACACTTGCTGAAAGTATGGTATAAATTTAGGAATTATGTTAGAAATCTTTACAAATGTATACTTTACATTTAGATGGGATTTTAGTCTTCATTCAAATAAATTAAAATGTGTATTTTCAACACTAGACACATTTCCATAAAATGTTCACATCATGAAAAATACATTGATGAAATAGATGAAATTGATGAAATATAATAGAAATTCTACTTTTACTTATGTTTCAATTCAAAAAAGATGGTTTATCTAAGTAATTTTTCCCTTAAAATGTTACCTAGACTCGTCTCTCTTTTATAAAGTTCAAGTCTTGCTACTATTTACTACTTTATTAATTGACTTGGCCATTTTTTTACCCTTTGTAATTTTCTTACTGCTCAAGTTCAAAGTTGTATCTTGTCTATAAACGGCCTGTGTGCAATCTTAAACCACATCAGGCAATTACCACCAACCTTGACTCCTGGCCCTGTTTCAAGTCTCTAAATTCAATCGGGTCCCCTAGTTTTTTTTTCCCATTTCTTCACACTCGTTTTTTTACCCTTTTTGACTATTTATTTCATTGACTTTCCAGGTAATGGTTTGTGAGGTTCCATTTTCTAAAATGCAGGGTATTTCCTGTTGCTCTGCCACTATCAAGGATCACGGGTCAATTGCAGTCTTGCATAGCCCAACGTGAGATCCAATTCCAGGTCACTAAAGGCCTGTATTGAAGATCTGCTTTAAAGATAAAACAGAAGATGAGTGGAAAAAGGATACTGTAAACTTTCCCCCTGAGAATACTTACTTTTCCTTTTGAGACTTGCTAAAATGCAACTATTTGTGAAAGCAAATACTTTTCTCTAAAAATAGATCAGTGCTAATTATCTTTTATTTTGATATGCAAATTTGGCAGTTCTTTCTACTTTTTGACAAAGTGGTTAAGCTATCAAAAAATCAGCACACCAGCCTTTTCACTCTAGTACATGCGAGTAGCTTGGCAGTGAAATGAAGATATTTATTGCATTTTTTAGTCCAATGAGCTCAATAACAACTGCTTAAAAAACAAAAACAAAATCTTGAAAAAAAGTGACTTATCATTTCTTGAATTGAAATACAGAATTCATATAGTAGGGATACTCTTAGGGTACTGTTCCCAGCTTATTGAATTAAAAATTATATTAAAGAGTTTTCATATTTAGCTGGTTCACAAAATAAATGAAACATTTTACAAAAGCATCACATTGGTATTTTCTCGGTCTAAAGGATTTCAGTGGAATTGTTTTACATATTGCATAGCCTTTAATGGCCCTCACATATTTTAATTGAAAGATGCATGAAGAATCATGGTTAATATAATGAATGTATATATAGTCAATGTAAAATATGGTCTTAACACATTTTACAATCATGTTACGTAATGTACAATATTTACATAATGTACAATATTATATCATTTAAAAATATTTAGTTAAACATATACATTAGACAACAAATATTCATTGAGTACTTCCTGTGCAAGGAAGGTCACTATTTACTGGTCAGTATATGACATTATGGAACTCAAAGGAGAGAGAAAGGCCAATTAAAAATCACCATAAGGCATAATAAATGCATTGATAGTGGAGTATCTAAGGGGATATGAAGCATAGAAGACATTTGTTTAAGTCTGTCAGGATAGGGAGATCAGCAAAAAACTAGTCAGATAGCTCCTACTAAGCAAAATGGAGCTACAACGCAAAGGGTGAACACATTTAAAAAAGAAGACAAGCATTTTTCTGGAAGATTTCATAGCTGACAAACTATCGAGGAGTCACGTTGATTTTGTTATACACAGAACGGAAAGATGTGGTTTGGAACTGGCACGTGGAGTGTTAAAGGAGTTCTTAGTGGGAAGAAAAAGTGGAAAAGTTAGTTGGAACTAGATTTATAAAGACTCTTTGTGACCCTTAAGGGAGTTTAAGCTTAGGTCAAGAGACATCCTAAAACATATTAAACAATAATTGATTGATCACATTTTGTTTCAGAAACAATTCTACAAGCAGTGGGGAAAGTTGTCTCCAAGTGATAGTCCTTGGGGACACAAGACTGCTAAGATGCTTTAAACATAGCACAAACAAATTATTTTTTAAAAATGAATTAAAAGAATAACAACAAAGAAGGGTTAGATTTGACATGCAACTTAAAACTTAGGGTATCACTTAGAATTCCATAATTAAATGAATGCTTAAATGAGTGAAAATAAACAAAAGTAAATAAACCGCTTTAACTGACAGAAAAGTTGTAAAATGTTCTATATTCTAGAAAAGAAAGGATTAAAGTTATGGATGATGCATTGCCTAAAAATGTGGGCACCAACAATTCCTCCATCGCTGTAAATGCATACTAGTCTTCTCGTCAAGAAGTACGGTCTCTCTTCCCTCACATTGAATATAGTCTGACCTTGTATTTTGGTTTGAACTCTACAAGAATTGCATTTAAGTATTTAAGAATCATACAAATTGAAGGTAATGAGTATACATCTCAAATTGTAAATAGATGAGTAATGACAGAATTTAATTTAATGTAAAAACTATTCATTTTGAGGTTTTTTTTTTTTTTTTGCATCTTTGAATTTTACTGTGTGTTATCTTTGGCTAAATAAATTACTATCTAGTCTTAAATTTGACTGGATTCCCTTTTCTGGAGGATTTAAAAAATATTTCTCCAGATATAATTAATGTTAGCACACTCCTACATCCTTTTTGCCCTAATAGTAACTATAGCAGGCACTTAAATATTATTTCTTTTTTTAAATCATGTTTTACCGCTTTTTAAAAAAAGATTTTATTTATTTATTTTTAGACAGAGGGTAAGGGAGGGAGAAAAAGAGGGAGAGAAACATCAATGTGTGGTTGCCTCTCACATGCCCCCAACTGCAGACATGGCCTGCAGCCCAGGCATGTGCCCTAGACTGAGAATTGAACCAACGACACTTGGTTTGCAGGCCAGAACTCAATCCACAGAGCCACACCAGCCAGGGCTTAAACATTATTTCTTATAATTTGTTATTATTCTTTGCAGTTATCTTGTTTATCACATGACCCTTTAGGTTTAAAATCATGGTCAGTACTGGTTTAGTACATTTCTCTGCATATAGAATTAGAATACAGACAGGAAAATTATATTGAAAGGTTTTAAATATTATAGGAGGTACTATATTTTAAAATGTATATTTTGTAAATATTCCATCATATTCTATTTAAAAATAAATAAGAACAGAATATTCCATAACGGATAATCTCATTGTATCATGTAAAGTCTCTAAATATAAATTCTGGAAATTGGTTTAGAGGAACAGATTAGAAACAGATAAGAAAGTTCCTCTTCTACTTTGAAATGACTATTTGCTAATTTTTAATATATTGGATTTAAACAGTCGTTGGAGTATATCTTTTATAATATATAAATGCAATGTAATTTTGAATGTAATACAATATTCTTAAAATTGGTCAATATTAACTGAAAAGTAGAATAGTTGTAAAAGGAAGATGAAACTAACAAGATTGATGTTGTGGATAGAAGTTTCAGTTCTTAAATTCATTTAAGATGTCAAATAAATATTCATAGTTAATCCCCACGTGACTGAGAGCAAAGAGAGAATGTTCGTTCTTTTAGTTTCTTAAGGGCATTGATTCCATCATGAAGCCCCGCCCCTCATGACCTTATTATTTCCCAAGGCCTAATCTCTAAATACCTTCACACTGGGGACTAGAGATCCACATATGCACTTTGGGGAACACAGCATTTAGTCCATAGCATGCTTTAAGCAAAATTCTAAGACTTTCCTCAAGATCCTTACTCACTGTGTACAAATCCCATAAATTTGGACTGTGAACACTTTGGATTTCACTCTTGAGATTAGGTTATGTTCTGTGGCATAGTTGACTTGAAAAGGGGGAGATTATATTGAGTAGCTGTAATCCAGTTCTGTGGCCTAATGAATGTGGCAGGAAGTTATTTCAAAAAAGATTCTTCATTGCTGTCTCTTAAAATGGAGGGTCTCCTGTGGCAAGAAATATGGGTGGTTTACAGGAGTTGAGAGCGCTTCCAGTTGATAGATTACCTGAAAATGAGAACCTGAGAAATGAATTCTGCCACAGCCACATGAACTCGGGACAGGAGCCTGGGCTGTTGGTGAGGACTGGCACCATGTGGGATCCTGTAAAGAGCTCCCAGCTAACCCAAGCTCACATTCTAACCTCTGCAAGCCATGAGATAATAAGTGGTCATTGTTTTGAGCTGCTAAGTTTGTGATAATCAATTTTGCAACACTAGGAAATAACACACTAAGATTTAGTAGAGGCAGCTTTTCATTTTAGTTATAGTAATTGTAGTTCTGTGATGTCTCACTGTATATTTAATTTAAAAATCCCTGGGGATTTTATTGAGCATTTTTTACGTGAGTATGGATTATTCTTTTCTTCTGTCCTGAAACATCTATACACTTCTCAGCACATGTTATTGAGCTGTTTTCCTTCTTTTCATTGAGTTGTAAGTTTCTCTATGTATTTTAGATTCAAGTCTTTACCGAATACGGTATATGCATGCTTCATCTTCTTCACATATATGACACGGTTCAGTTAGGCTAATGCTTTTCCTTGCTCTTTCATTTCAAATGGCTTTGGCTTAAGTTGACCTTTGTTACTGTTTATAAAGAGGATGCCTGATTATAAAATTAAGGAGTAAATGGTGTCCAGATTTTATAGAATTATAAACAAAGCCTGGAAATCCAGAACGTCAGGATACGGCAGACCTATTTTCTTCTCCAGTAATATCCCCCACCCCACATAATAGCAGACTTTCTCCCTGCCAAGTAGCAACCAAATACAGTTGTTTATGAAAGAACTCTATTCTGCATTTAATTGTTCTCCCGTTATTAAAATGGTTGTTTATTACATCCCACTTCTTAGGCAAAGTAAAGAAAATCCATTTTGGTATACGTAGTTCTACATTTTTTGATGTTTTGTTGTCTGATTTTCCTTAGGTACAGGGAATCTGGTCGGTGTTGCACCACAGCATTAAACTCCTGTAGAAAAGACAATGAAATGACTTATTTTATTTCTGAAAGTTGACAAATTCTATACCTAAATTAGGGAAAAATGTACCTATTACTTAAAATTGCTTTAACAAGCCCTTTATCGTTTTATCATTCAAACTATATTCTGCTTTAAGTATTTTGAAATATTATATCTATAAAATTTAAAAGCTTTACTTACAGAAATTTTATTGTAAAGTTATACCTAACAGATTAAGGGAAGTTGAATAAATCCTGCTTTCAAATATACTTTGCACTGAAAAATAATCCACTTGGAAAAAATTATATTGGCCCTTAAATTGAATGTTTTCTTAAATCTTGGAGGCTTATTTTTCTTCTCTTGAGGATTTGGTGGGATAGATTTCTATGGAAACGGGTAATAGATGTTCTTATCAGGTCTTTTCACCTCTGATCCTGTCATTCCTGTTTTTAGATCTTTTCTGATTTTACCTTTATTGTCCCTGTTTTATTGTTGAAATAAAATTTATATCAACACATTATTGCATTCTGGAAGACATCCCTAAATACCTGTTGTAGTGACTGCTAGCAGTCCTCAACATGTATTCTCCTCTTTATTCTGAGTTATAATCCATAATATTTAGTTTGGCAAAGGTCCACTTAAGAATGAAATTCATCTCCATGCTTTCCTTGCTGATAATTTAAGTCACATAATTAAGTTCATGGTAATGAGATCAAACTGAAATGTGTGACTTCAGGAAGTTTCTTTTTAAGGGATCTGATGTGTCCTCCTTTGTTTTCTTTATTCCTTGTGGATGCAGATACATTGCAGGGATTTGGGCAGAAGGGAATGTTTGGATCAGAGGCAACAGCTGTGAGTGAAGGACAGCAACGTAGTGGAAGGAGTCGGGATCTTTGATGTTAGTGGTATTGTTCTACGGTTGCTGCCCCACTCATTGTCAAAGGTAAAGTCCATCTTACCTTTTTAACCACTATTTTGTCTTGTTTTGTCTTGCTTTGTTATTTGCAATAGTTTATTTTGACCTTACTGCAATAGTGATTTTGACTTTAAGTCTTAAACATATTAAGGAATTATCCAGATAGCATGATTGGCTTGATCTTAATTCTATGAAAAAAAACTTCACCTGGTTAGTGTTATACATAGCCTTGAGTTAATTTCAGAATGATCTTTCTGTATTATAGTTACAACCACATCTAACCCCATGGAGAACAATGTGGTGATTGCTGGGGGAAGGGGATATAAAGGGCATAACTGGTAATGGAAAAAAACACAATTAAGATTAAATAGAAAAGAAATAAAAGTAAAAAGCCTCAAAAATAAAGGCAATTTTAAGTGAATTATATCAAGTCACCAGCATCAATAAATTTATAATGTCCTAATGAAAAATTCCTTGGGTGAGCTTTCTTCTGGTATAGTCCCCTATTTTTGAAGAGAGTGTGGGGCTGGCCAGATTCACTGATGTAATCTGGTCAGATTCAATGATTCACTGATACTGAAAAAGAGACTGATCTTTAGAATTATTTGATTACTTAGCCAACAACCAAAGCCTAATAATCACACTGACTGTTGGAAGCATTTGACTGAAAAAAGAATGCAAAGGCAAGGATGAGGATGACAGAAATTTTACTGTATTTTTTTTCTGTAGAGCAAATCTTGTGTATTTTGAGTGCTTGCATGCGTATAAAATATTGTGCTCACATTAAGTAAAATTTTAAATATCAAAATGAACCATTTAATCTGATATATACACAAAACATTGTAATTTAATATTTATAATGCATTTTTAATTTACATTATTTTTATTTCATTATTAAATTTGCTGAAGTGAGTTTTTTTCCTCTCCTATTACAAAGGCACCTAGAAGTGAAAGAGAAGAAGGAATAATAGTACCACAGACAGAAGACCATGCAGTATATATCATTTATATAGGTTTTTTTTAAATATTAAGTATTTTATAATGCATTCTCTCTGTTGATTTAAACTGTGTGCCATAAATGTAAAATGAATAAAGAAAATGAAAAATATAATACCATGATCTTGAATCAAATTGAATCTTGAATCAAGTCAGTAAATGAGTGAACTCAACATTAGAATTTAAGTAAATATGTAATGGAAATTTAGCTAATAATAATAACATTTTTTGCTTGTTTGACTTCTTTACATTCAAACCAGCTTTTGGTTGGACTTGAAATATTATAAGCAGTATATTTATAACTGTATTGTTTGTTTTATAAAATGATATGTTCTTCATAAAATATATTGTGTAATGATAGCATTCCAGGTACTGTAAACTCTGGGCATTCTGGTAAATTATTATGTTGCTTTATTAAATACAAAAATGTAGAAATTTTATAAATTTCTGGGCATATAAAAGTGAAAAACAATTCTTAAGGGATTTTCAGAAACCTGGAGAACCTCACATACTGCGGTGCAATGCTATACTGCTGTATTTTGAGAAAATAAAATGCAAGTATCTCTTCAGCTCAATAGGATATGCACCCTATGACCCAGCAATTGAAGTCGAGAATCCGCCCTTCAGAAACAAATGCATTAATATATAAAGTTGACTATACACAAATATTTTGTGCAGTATTGTTAGGGTGGTAAAAGAGAAAAACAAAATTGTGATGTCTTTCAGGAGGAATTAGTAGAATAATTTTGTACACTTACAATGGGACATTTTCTAGTTACTAAAAAGATAAATTAATCTGCATGTATGAACCTAGAGCTATGTTTATAATTTTAAGAAGTTTTTTATTTAAGATTTACTTTTATTTATTTTTAGAGAGAGGGGAAGGGAGGGAGACAGAGAGGGAGAGAAACAGCAATGTATGGTTGCCTCTCACATGGCCCTCACTGGGGACCTGGCCCGCAACCCAGGCATGTGCCCTGACTGGGAATCGAACTGGGACCCTTTGATTCCCAGCCTGCGCTCAATCCACTGACCTACACCAGCCAGGACCTAGAGCTATGTTTAACATACACTATTTTCATGTGATAAGAAGGAAGGCTTTTAATTTAGAAAAATTTTATTTATTAATTTTTAATAACATTTATTGAGGTGACATTAGGGAAAAGAGGTTTGCAAAATAATGTATGAGATATGATTATATTTCATAGCATATTAGCTAACAATTTCAATCCACTGTCCATATGGAACCACACTAAGTTAAGTAAAATTACCTAATTTAGGGAACATGGTTTCCCTACCATGATTTCCTAAATGGAAATCACCTAATTTAATCCTCCAATCACTCATGTAATAGAAGATTTTTACCATTTCTATTAAATAACTGAGAAAGCTGAGACTCAGAGAGGTTGAGTAGTTTGCTCCAGAAGGAACGGTAATGAATAGGGAGGCCACTTGAATATTAAGATACTGGAAGCTTTGGAAAGAATCTAGATGATGTGGACCCTGGCTCATGGGGTCCATGGCGTTGTGGCTGAGACTAGACAAATTCACATGGACTACTGAATCCAGTGGAGGAAAAGGGACGGCATGGCTACTCTCTCAAGGGGAGAGTGCCTGACCCCTGCCTTGACAGGCTTTTATTGCTTTTCTGGGCACATTACATTGAGGATTGTCCTCATTTACAGTGCACAGGTTTGCTTTAGGTGGTTACCTTTTACAGATAACAAAGGAGAGGATGTTGCTAATTATATCAGAAAGGAAGGATATTTGCAAATTGAAAGGGAAAGGTGGTTGAACTGGTTACACTAGTCCTTGGAAGGTTTAGCATAGATGTTAGGAAGTTACTTTAAAGATATGCAGTAAACATTTGTTGCCTCAATTCAGCGTGAGGGAGTTTTAACAAAAAGCAAGCCTCAAAGCAGCCTAGGTACAATGCAGGCCTGATTTCCCACGGGAGAACCTATCTGTGGGCATGGGTCCTGTGTACCAGACCCTGCTTTCCACTGGCCTTTCTGAGTGGGAGCTGGGCCCACACCACGCAGAACAGTTTCTTATATCTAGAGGTTATTTAAAGACAGTATTATTATATTCTCTAAGCCTCATGACTACTTCTTTGGAAAAAATGAAATGCCAAGGGCTTTGAGCTTATTGACTTCATCATACCATTTGGCAAAATCTCATTTTGATGCACAAGATGTAAAAAAGCAAACTAAATAGATGTATTAAGTGTTTTGTAGTTGGTTGAATAAATATACCAGCACTGGATATAAAAGTATTTAAAAGGGAATACTATACTTCTGTGTTCTATAATTAGCAGTATTATAAATGGAAATTTCATCAACAATGTAAATGTTAGGGATGCTCATAAATTCTTCAGATTTTCTTCCCTTTGTGAAAATAATAAGATGGCAGTGCCCCACCCCATTTAAATTTAAAGGAGGCTATGTCATTTATTTGACCAACGCCATTTTAGCAGAAAGGATTTACTCGAGGTCCCTAAAGAAGCGCAGGTGTGAGTCATGACGGTGTTTACATCAGCTGTCTCCATACGTGGCCTAGTCCCCTATACTGGACACAGGCAGCCTCCAAATCTACAAAACTGTGTCCAGTATAGCCCATTCTAACTGACACATAGGACACAAGCTAATGTTTAGTTTAGAAATATATAAAAATGATTACCAGGGAAAACTAAATAATAAGCTAAAAGTTTTGAAATGAGGGATTTACAATAATACATTTTAATCAAGTTGATTAAGACTTAGAAAGAGCTCTGCACTTGAGGTTAAAGAAGTTTGCTAAAAGTCAGTGGGCAAAGCCTACTTTGAGCCCTGTTTACTGAAAACCCTAGGGCTACAACTATAAACCTTCAGTGCAGCAGTGAGAATGAGACAAGTAAAACTCTGAATAGGTGAGTTTATATGTATATATTTGTATCCAGTTATGGGGTTACAGATTTGAAAGTAACATTGGCAGATTGTAATCTTTACAAGAAAAGTGTTGTCACAACAGTGGGGTCCCTGAAAAACATTTTAAACATGGGGAAAAAGTAAGAATTAGGAAAGCTAAACATTTGAATAGTACCTGGGCATGCATCTAAAATGTAATTTTTATATTTCTAGTCTCTAGTGTCAAGTAATTTGATTTTGCATCCATTTAGGCAGAAAGCCACTCGGAAACAATAACAGAACTTTTAAAAATAAACCTAAGAGAAAATAGCACATATTGCTTGTTGCTCTATTGCTTGTTGAAACAACCACTTTATTATATGTTATTGAAAGCCTTTATAATCAAAGCACTTGTTTTGGGAGTAAGATAGGGGATTTTCTGTTTGGACTATGACCATGCTCTCCATTGAAACAAGCTGAGAATGAAAAACTGGCCATTCTACTCAAAGATGACTAGGTCAACATGTGTACTTGGATTCAATGGGTCACTAGCTTATTGACTAGGTATTGAATAATTTGGCAACAGAGCTCTGCATATAAGGAATGAAAGGTATCTAAGTGAACTAATCAAAGCTGTGATCACAAATACAGTGAGGCAGAGACTGCTATATTAAGGGTTGTATCTTTCTGCATTATAACAACACCTGGCAAAAGTGGTGATTTGCTGAATAACAATTCTGGGTAATTTGGATGTAAGATATAGGAGAAACTTAGAGGTATCAGCAGGTAATAGGGACAGAAGCTGAAAATGTAGTAAGATGATAATTTAAGCTTGAAACATGAGGCAAGAGAAGTTGTGTGTAAGTTGAAACCATGAGTGAAAAGATCCTATAAACTAGATAAGGGAGAGTTGTAGAGAAGAGAGAATTAATTTACACTGTGGTGACTGGTGTTCTAGAAACAGAAAGTGGGAATATCCAGGACATGGTAATAATGGGGAAGTAGGTGGGAGAATAATTCTTGTAATAGGTAAATTAGCCACTTCCAAAAAAGTAATTACTTTTATTAAACTAGAAGAGGTCCTGATGAAAATAAAGTACATTGATAAATACAGAAAATGTGAAGACAATCTCCACAGACACCATCAACATAGCTGCAATTTGTAAATTGCTTTTGAGCACCAAGAGCTACTGATTTTTCCTTAGGGTGATTCAGTCTTCATCTGACTTATCTATGAAATCATCACTGTTCTTTATTTCCCGTAATACTCATCATACTGTAATATAATTTCCTGTAAAAGCTTCACTAACTTTTGTGACATATACATGTCTCCAATCCTTATAATTGCAAATCACCTAACACAATGTCATCATTATGTCATTTGAAAGGAAATATTATCACACGCCTAATACAATTAGGAAGTATCGACAGGGGTATAAATTGTTAGTTATAGGAAGATAATTGAAAAATCAAAGCAGATGAAAATATGTAAAGCATTATTTCAGAGAGAAGAGACTTTACACCTACGATATTTGTGTATAGAAAACACTTTGCCCTGTGATCAATTGTCTAATATTTGAAAGTGTTAAAGTACGCTATTCTTTGACCTTTATTGACTAAGAAAAGGATGCAAAAGATAATGGTGCTATATTTATTGAAGAGTAGAGAAGCTCAGAAGCTTGTTCCTCTATTCTCATGTTCTATAAATCAAGAATGAGGGTTCAGATATAAAATTTTTCATTTTATTCAATTTCCCTGGGACTAGAGCAACAGTATCTCAGGGTCTGAAAAGTCCTTTTTCTAGTACAGCTCACAGCATCATATAGAAATATGTTGCAATCACTGGCCAAGTTAGGTGCTTGGTTAATGTCAGCAATTTTCTTTCTGAAACCAATTTAGCACTCAGCATCAGGGGGAAATATTGAAGGGAGACTTTGTGACCTTTGTGCTTGGAAAATTTATGTTTCTTTGGATTAAAAAAAGCAGTCATGTTTATTGTCATGGGATCTTGAGAAGAAATAAGAAGACAATGAAATATAGAAAGCTTTGTATTATTATTTGAATGTTCTTCAACACTTTCTAAACCGACCAACTTTGTTTTGAGAAAAAATATAGTATTTAAACATGATATCACTTCCTACTCTAATGTGTGAAAAATTGAGATAGGCTACATGAAACATTAGGAGAATTGGTAACAGAAGAAATGTTGTTTTTATATTCTTGCCTTCATGGCTGAAGGGCCCATTCTAACCAGTTAGTTCTGAAAATATCTATGGCATGCATAGCTGAATATTCATGAAAATTTTAAATACATTTTATGCCTTTGTTTTACAAACTTTGGATCTACTTTTTTATATATTCAGTAAAAACTATTAGCCAAAAATTTCTTCTGAGCTATATTATTTAAACATCTGAAGTAAATAAGTTGACATCTTACATAGAAAGTCTCTTTTTCACTTAAAAACCTATCCTTGAAAAATAAATACATTTGCAACAAAGAATATCATCTCATCTTTGGAGAATGATGAATTGAAACAGGACCATCAATGACAACAGTTACAGTAACTCAATATTAAATATTTTTCTATACCATATACTGTGTTCAGCATTGCATATATATTATCCTATCTCATACAAATAGTAAATTTGCATGGTAAAATTATCAGTCATACTTTATATGGTTGAAGAAATTGGAATACAAAAACAGTATTTATTCAGGGTTATAAAAATTAAAAAATAACACACAAAAGCATGAATCAAACCTCTGTATCTCACACTAAAGCATGGGCCCTTTCTAAATTAATATTTATTCAATATTTTAACGATATTTATAATTGTGATATAAGCACTAGATTCTTTTTACTAATAATCCAGTAAAATCCTTGTAAACCATATAACAATTTTCTGGAGCAACTCCTACATTTTAGGATTTCAAAGATGGCAGCAGGTTTTTTTTTCTAAAAATAATGGAATACAGAAGTGTGATTAGAAACATGTAAGGACTAGCCAAGACGCGTGTATAGAGGGTACAGCGGCACAGACAACTGGGCAGGGTGGGAGAATGCAACCGGCAAAAATGTGGGACAATTGTAGTTGAACAACAATAAAAATTTAAGAAAAAAAATGTGCGTTTCATATAATATCATTTAAGAATGAGTGCATGCAATTATAACTTCCATGTTTTACATTTAAAAACGCAACAGGGACACTTGGCCAATGTGTCAAAGGCCAGCCTCCTTTTTTTCTGGAGCGCCCTTTGTTTTCTTACCCTCACCCATTGCTCCACGCTCAGGGACATGTGTGATACTTCCTATGTTAAACCCCTTTCCCCAGTTGTGGTCTCTGACAAATTTGGAGACGGTTTTATTTCCTACAATATACTCTGCCGCATGCTGGCGACTGGTTTAATTCGTTAAACATAGACTATGTCTTGCCTGTTTGCGTCACCAGCTAGCTTTCTCCAAAACCTGAATCGCTGCTTTCTGTGAACTCTTGCTGAGACATCATTTTCTCCAGGAGCTGATGCAAAGGAACGGCGTTGTACACTGCTGCTTAGGTTGAAGAGCCACTTTAGGGTCAAGTTCGAGCAGATAATACTCCACATGACCCTTTCAATTTAATATCATTGAACATCTTGCTGGCAACAGCTTCTTAGCCTACTTCCTAAATAACTTATTGTTAGTGCTGTGATGGCTGCCCTGTAGCACTCTGGGGTCCTTCCTTTTACCCGAATGTCCTTAACGCCCTGTGATTCCTCCATGGGCGTTTGCCCAACCCCCGGCATCCTGCCCCCACATCCAAAGTAGTGCGTGTAGTTCAATAAACATTTTTTTACATTTTAATAGTCAAGCTTATTTATTTTTTTTTTTTTTACATAATTATGTTAAGATCACACCACACTGTGGTACAAAGGTTTATGCTATATGTAATTTATCTCTTTTTAAATTACTGGTTCTAAAATTAAAATTAGTTTTTAGGCAAATTACCATGGATCAAAAATATTTATATATATACAGTCTTCCCAGAGGACATTTCTTGTTACTTTTAGAGAAAGAGGAAGGTAGAGAAAGAGACAGAAACATCTGTCCACCGATATGAGAAAGAAGCAGCGACCAGTTGTCTTTCTGTTCACGTCCTGAAGGGAGAGTGAACCCATGAGCTGCTGGTTCACAAGATGACACTTCAACTGAGCCACACCAACAGGGCTATATACATATTTTTTTTCTTTTAATGTTTTTCAATTTCAGTGGACATATTATTTATATTACTTTCAGGTGTACAACATGGTATCAGGCATTTATATGATTTATGAAGTGATTTCCCCCAATATTTCTAGTCCCCACCTGGCATTATACATAGTTATCACAATATTATTGACTTATCTCTAAACTGTACTTTACATCCCTATGACTGTTTTATAACTACCGATTTGTACTTCAGTTGGAGATTCCTCAAAAATTAAAAAATAGAACTAACTCTACTATATACTAATTGGGAAGCCTCATTGACTATATTTAACTAGAAAAGCAACTAATCTATTATTCAGTAATATTTTCAATAGCTATATTACTAATTTGTCATATATATTATCTATAGAACCCTGTGTATATGTTGTTGTTTCATACATGTTATTTTTTTTTTTTTATTATTTAAGTCAGGAGTCTAATGTGAAAGATTAAGCAATGGAGACAACTGTACTTGGACAACAATAAAAAAAAAAAAAACTATACACACGCACACACATGCCCCCCAAAATTGTCCCTGTAGGAAGCCAAAGGAGCATAATCTGGATAAGCCAAATCCAGATGGTCCACTTGAAAAAGAATACAATTTTAAAACAAATTGATTCAAAAATGATACTATATCCACTTTTCAAAAAAAAACCAGTATGTGCAATTCAAGAATGTTTTCATTAATTTCACTGGAGTTCAGTGCTTTTAAATATAAAGAAAACCTGGTAATTTTCTCTTACATATAATACTTACATATAATTCAGTTTAATGAATTCTTTTTATTTTAATGACTGAAAAATCATACTAAGATGAATTTTCATTTGAACAGTAAAATCTTCTCTGAGTGATCTGTTATTACATTTATAATTTACTTATAAATCTAATACAATAAGTCCTAATTTAATAGTCATTAATAGGTTCTATGACATTAAGCAAAACCATAGATAATAAAATCAATTTTACCATAGTTTAATTGATATAAGCAAGAATTAAGTTTCTAAATTTCCTGGAGTTTTAATTTTTAAGTTTAGCTCCTCCCCCCCGCTCCCGCTGCTTTCTCCCTCTGTTTATTTCAAATTCCAGGGGAAAGATTGGTTACATTTAAAGTATTTCATAGGATAGACTCTGGAGCATAAATCAAATTGCACTGTTGGGTCAAGATGGGCAGCTTTCTGTAGCCCACCTTAGCTATAAAAGTGGAAAGGGTTGAGTGTTGCTCTGCCTAGATGTTCTCTGCAGGACCATCTACAGTTGCCTAAGTGTTGACCAGCACCAGTTTACTCCAGGTAATCGCCCTAGTCTGATGGAATCTGTGCAAGTAAAAGGTACGTATATGGATGTATCTTATGCCCTGCTTCTAGGAAACTCAAACCAGGAGGCCCTTATTAAGAGGTCTTTTTTTCTGTTTCTCTCTGTTTTCAATATACTGGATATGGGGGGGGGTGTAGCATTTTTTGTTTTTCCTTCTCTTGTATTACGATTTTTTGTTTAGTTTTTCTTTTCCTCTCCCAGCTAACATTCATTGTCAGCTTTCTATCAGGGGTTATTTTATATAATCCTCACAGTGATTATAACAGATGGGTATCATCATATATTTAGTTTTATTTTTTTTCAGATGGTAGTATATCTGGAATTTAGATAATAGATATATTTGCTGGAGGCTATGTATTTGGTAAATGGTAGAATTTAGATTTGAATGTATTTAATAGATAGTCTGACTTTAGAGAATAACCAAAATGTTGTCTGCGAAGCACACAGCTCCTATGATAATTTAGGGATTCTGGTGTTGTTGGACAGCTGGACTTATCACCAGCTCCTCATAGACCATTTAGATGATGATCAAATCACCATTTCAAATCTGCAGTCATGGGCAGTTTGGAAAATTACAATTCTATATATAGAAGGAGTCTATATAAATATATTTTAGTCTTCTGTGTAATTTAGTAAAGGTTATCCAGCCATGCAATGTTGGGGAAATTATTTTGCAGAAGCACTGTGGAAATGCCCCAAGGATTTTAAACAACAAATGAAAAATTTGGAGTGATAGGACTTCTGTTAGATATTTAGTCTGTCCTTTATACCTATGTACCAAGTTAGTGCGACTTGTGAATCTGGAGTAGGCTTTCCTTAGTCTGCACTGCCTTGGTTTCTTCTTTATGGCGCTCTCATCTGTGGTGAGTTCTAATCCCAGCAGTCCAAGTAATCAACACAGGTCTGCAGACAGGGCCATCTAGTGAACTCCATAGTCTCTGATTGTTTTTTTTTTTTTTTCTTCTTCTTAATTTATATTTGCTTCTTCTAGCCAAAGGTAAGTAGTTGTCTCCTGATATTGACTGTCTTTCATAATAATGGTCCATTGCTTAGAAAACTTCATGTACTTTATCTTAATTTATTCCTAAGTGTGTTATAGCAATCTTTCTTAGAGAACTCTGATAATTTTCTATGCTTATACTCGTGTTTTATCTCTTAATTATTTTATTGATATTCCTAAATTTTTAATGTATGCATTAGATAATTTTTGTACATATTTGTATTCTCTTGGCTGTTTACATGTAAAAGCACAGGGACAAATCCAGAGACAAATCCAGGGACAAATCCAATACTTTTACTTATCACAGTGTATTTCCTGGCAAGTCACCAAATTTCTGTGCTATTTTTTTTATTGTTGTTCTATTACAATTATCCCAATTTCCCCCCATTGCTCTCCCTTGCCCCACCCACCCCCACTCCCACAGTCAATTCCTACCCTGCTGTCCGCGTGCATGGGCCATTCATACTGTTCTTTAACCAGGCCCTTCCCCTTCTTCCCTCCTCTTCCTCTCCCCCACCCCGATCCCTGTCAGTCTGTTCCTTGTTTTTGAAGACTAAAACTTAACAAATACAATAGAAAATATATTAAAAAGTTATTTTTAATTTTATTACTGGACTTTTATTGGAAAGAATACAGATTTAATGAAGACTATAAATTTTTCTTGGAGTCTTTATATCTTTCTTCTGCCAAATTGTGTTTGGAACATTTTTACAAATTTAATTGTACAACCTCTTTAATGAGTATGCTTGTTTGCAGCTTGTCATAATTTTTAGAGGTCATTAAGATTTTCTCATGTTATTTTATCATTGTTTGCATAGAAGAAATCTCTATATTATATTTATACCTTGGTGAAATTAGGATATTACGAATAAGATGAAGATATTTAAAAATTAGTTTCGTAGGTGAAATAGAACTCTTTTCTCTTGAGTTTCATATCTCTACTCAAGTTTCTAAATATTTTTTATTATAAAATGATTTTTATAGTAGGCATTAATTGATATTAACACTGATTATCAGTTGGTTTGGTATTCAAATGCGTGGGACTTCTTTCTTTAATAGAAATGGTCAGATACTAACAATGGATTTGATAATTTCAAACTGAAATATAGAGTACTTTGATATTAAAACTCATATAACAAAAATTGTGAAGTCATACAGAATTACTTGGTTGGAGTTATCAAGAAGTGTTCAAATGCAATAAATAAAGTACTGCCTATACATCACATATGTGTTATATATACATAACCATACATTTATGAATATATATATGTGTGTGTATATATATAACATGTTTGAGTAGGGGTATCTATGAGGTCTGTCCAGAAGGTATCCAGCTATGTAATATGACAAATAGAGATATTTATTGGAGAAGATACAAGATACAGGAAACATTGTATATAGAAAAATGATGCCTCAGTCCCCTTCAATGTAGAAACCTTGGGACCTCACACAGTGCTCCCAATCACCGTAAGCTGCCCCATCGTATTTTCCATAATCTCATCAATGGCCTGGTATATCTTCCTTTCGAAGGTGATTTTAGTTTTGGGGAAAGCCAGAATTCACAGTGTGCTAAATCTGGGCTGTAGGGGCTGAAACATCTGGGCAATTTGATGTTTCACAAAAAAACCTCTGTGCAAGACGTGATGCATGATCTGGTGTGCTGTTGTGATGAAGCTGCCAATCACCAGTTTTGCGTAGCTGTAGGCTTCTGAATTATCTAAATAGTTTCCGCAGAGGAATGTTCAAGCTTAATGCAAAATTTTGTGCAGATTTGTTGCTCTACTTGCTCAGTCATTTTGAATGTGATAGTCACACAGTACACATGCTCACTAGGTGGCACCTACCATCACCACTGACTAGTACAGTGACATTGTCATTGTGCACACGTGTGCAAAATCCAGTCCACTGTCCTTTGCTGCCTGGCTACATTGATGTAGTACAAACTGCTCTCGTTATATGAACAATGGCCAGACTTTTTCTGGATAGACCTCATGTATGTATATGTGTAATATATATATATTTCTCCTAAATCCCTCTCTGCTTTTATTTGTTTTATAATATAATGTTGAGAGGTAATCATTCATTATAAACCCATGTTTATGGGTAAAAATATAAGAATGCAATTTTTCCATATTGATGCAAAGATATTGATTCAATCACTAGGGAGGAGCAGTATGAGGGGGTTGCCTAAGGCAATGGTAAACAGTCTAGGATGGGATTGGCTGAGAAGCTGGACACCTCCATAGCACATAGAATTATTGGCCTGAAGATTTAAAACAGAAGGTCAAAGACTTCCTCTCTTATTCTTCCTGAAGGATGCCTGGATGATCTCGCAGCAGCCGCCTACATTTCCCAAAGTATTTTATTTTTATTTTATTTTATTTTATTTTATTTTATTTTATTTTATTTTATTTTACTTTATTTTATTTTTTAATTTTATTTATTTATTTTCAGAGAGAAGGGAAGGGAGGGAGGAAGAGAGGGAGAGAAACATCGATGTGCAAGAGAAACATCAATTGGTTGCCTCCAGCAAGTCCCCAACCACGGACCACGCCCACAACCCAGGCATGTGTCCTGACCAGGAATTAAACTGGTGACCTTCCGGTTCAAGGTCAGCACTCATTCACTGAGTCACACTAGCCAGGGTCCAGAGTATGGTATTTTACATGGGAGAAGGACCTCTGTGTGCCACCTAGGATTGGTCTGGCACAATATATCATGTTTTTTGTGTATTTTTTTGCATTAGAGTAACTCAAAGAATATTCAAATAAAATATTTTATTCCTTGAATATGTCAGAATAATGTAATATAGAAATTTTCATGAGAAATGGAAAATTTAGCTTTGATATTTTATGACTATTCATGTCAGCTGTCATCCCAAAATTAATTCTTTTGAGAGAGATTATATGGGCTCTAGGTAACTACAGAATTATTATTACATTTAAGATGTGGCTCTATGCATAAATGGCCACCTAGCAAGTAAAATCATTTCATAGGAAAATTTTTTTTTCTCAAATCAGTTACCAATTTCATGGGGGCAAATTCAGTATATTTATAAAAATAAGAAAAATTACATTTCAACATGTCCTGACCTTGACTGCAAGGTAAAGATCAGGCTTCCCACAGATTGAGCTTGCTCTTAAATGGATTAGATCCTATGCTTTCTTTCATCTGAACAATGCGTAAGGAGATAGACAAGGTTTGGGTGATGAGGTCCACTGGGAATCTGGATCCTAAAAGACAATAATGAATTAGAATGTAGATACAAAATTTTTAAACAGTTAAGTCACTGGTATATGCATCAATTTTATTTCTGCATTAATAAGTTATCATAAATACAGCAACCTTAAAGTTACAAATTTATTATTTTACAGTTCTGTAGAGTTCTGACAGAGATCCCACTGGCCTAACTAAACATGAGGTACTGGCAGGTACTGTGCTTCTCTCTGGAGGCAATAAAAGAGAATTTACCTCCCTGACTTTTCCAGCTCTGGAGGCCGCCTGCATTCTTCTGCACTTTCTTCAGTCACAGCCACCAAATTTACATCTCTTTGACCGTCCTTCCACAGTCACATCTCTCTCTCTCTCTGACCACAGCCAGGAAAGGTTCTCTGTTTTTAAGGATGTATGCTATTTGACTGGGCCTACCTGGATAACCAAAGATAATCTCCTCATCTCAAGGTATGCACTCATTTGGATATGTGAGGCGACATATCCACAGGTGCTAGCGTTATCATCACTGACTCCCTCGGGTGCCTTCCTTCTGCCTACCTCAGCATGCAAGGTCAATTACAGGCTTATAATAAGATCCTTCTCAGTAATGATCTTTTAAAATATAGTATTTTCTGCCCTGGCTGGTGTGGCTCAGTGGACTGAGTGCTGGCCTGCAAACCAAAAGGTCACTGGTTCGATTCCCAGTCAGGGCACATGCTTGGGTTGAGGGCCAGGTCCCCGATAGGGGACACGCAAGAGGGGATCACATATTGATGTTTCTCTCCTTCTCTTCCTCCTTCCCTTCACCTCTGTCTAAAGATAAATAAATAAAATCTTAAAAAATAAAATAAAATATGGTATTTCTACAGTCCTCTTTTTGTTTCCTAGCCCATGCTCAATCCACTGAGCTACACCAGCCAGGCTGAAAATATGGTATTTCTAAAAGAATGAAATCAGAAACATTAATTATTTAATAATAGGAAAATTGGATATAAGTTTTAAGATGGTAACCATACAGTATATATAGCCGTGACAAGTATTAAGCAGGAAGCTCAGCAGCAGCCATTGGGAGGGGGCGTAACTTTGCCGTAGGGAATCTGAGTGAATTCAAAAGAGAATATTTGATGATCCAAAACAGAAAACTTCTATATAAAATACTTTGGGAATTCTATTCCTGGACATTAAATCATTATTTATGGTAAATTTGACTCATTCCAATTATCATAAATATTATATACTAATATAACCAACTTTGAATATTTGATTTAATAAGCAAGCAACAGGATTGTAAAAAGAAGAGGTTCAGAAAGAGAGCGAAAACTGCAATCTATTTCATAATTTTCCACTTTCTAAAACTATGACTAGGGACACATCGTTTAGTCACCTTAATTCAGAATTGACTCTCAGGATGAACTCCCCAAGGTGGATGTATTATTACTTAACACAATTAGGAAAGAAATATGTAAAAAAGTAACTAAGACCAGGAAAGTATTTCATGTTTTGTGCCTTGTCTCAGTACCTTCTTCACCGATTTCTAGTAATTGTTTTCAATTTATTATCAAGCACTTTATTAAACAACATTATTTATAGTAAAATTAACATGTGAATATTGATGTTAAATTAAGGTCAATATTTAGAATCTAGTTAGTTCTGTCAGTTTCTGTAGGTCTTTAAACTTTATTGTAGACTTCTTTCATGTAATATAATTATATATGGCTTGGGGGAGTGATCAGTTAAACATATGGTATTAGATGTGTGATAGAATTAATTGAACTTTTTCACTCTGTAATTGAAAGTACATAGTGGTGAATAGATTGATCACAATATAGAATTTGGAAAAATCAAGTTTCCTGTAGTATAATAAAGCCATTATAGTAAGCAGATGGAGAGCCGTGATAACCTTGTGGAATTCAAATGCCACAGAAATTAAAAGTCTATTGAATTATATAAAGGCAAGGATTAACTTAAATTTGTTTAGCTTTATCATATATTTAATAGTAATTTAATGTATAAGTGTATTCATCCTTATTTTCATCTTAATAATGGTCATTTAGGAGCTATATTGTTATAATTTAATATTTAGCTTATTATATCATATCAATCTCAAGAGACAGAATCAGGAGTTGTAGCTTCCTTAATGACTTGCTGATTAAATGAAAACCTATCAGTGTCTTACGTTTAGGAAAACTTTGGAATTTTTTTTTTAATCCTCCTATGAATAATTCACAATTTTTCTCCTTTTTCCAATCCAGGCAGAGTGATTTAGTTAATGCTCTGCTGACTTATTTTTGAACTAATTTTCTACTGGGAAATTCTGTCAATAGAGTTCTTAAAAGGATTTGTGTTAAGCCTTTCACAGATACTCTGATATTAAAATCGTATCTGAGGTGCATTCTGTGTAGTTGAAATCAAATACTACTGTAAACATGCCACCTGTGTAATCCAATTTTCCATTCCCTTTAGAGTTGATATGAAGGTCAAAAGGTTCTTGACAATATGGTTTATAAATGGGATTATTTATAGATTATTTATTCTCCAGAAGTGTAATATCTGCAGGTGGATTGTGTTAGCATTTCCTTAAAGCTACTTTGATCGAGTGCTTACTTTTTATTTTCCTTTCCTGATGTCTTTTACTGTGGACATGCAGATTTGGTTGGTTACTATGGAGCCAATTATAAGACCAAAACTTAGTTTTCAATAATATTTCCTCTTTTAGTTTTTTAATATTTTTTCTTTGATAATATTTTAATTATTATAGTCAAGCTATGTTTTGTAATTTTAAAGAAATGCTGTAATTATAGTATCAAAAGACTTTCAATTATTCTCATGTTCTCTATACTCAGTAGATAAACAGTCACTAACAGCTATAATGATAACCAGAAAGCACGTGGCTGTACCAATATGCTACCTGACATGTAATTACAGAATGTTCATTGACATTTATCAGCATCGTCCCAGCGACATGCAAGTGGTTCTCAACTGTCAGAGAATTCTGGCAAAAATGTTTACACTACAAATACTCAGGCACATACTCTGAGATTCTTATTCTTTCTCTCTCTCTCTGTTTCTCTCTGTCTTTGTATGCGGGTCTCCTCATTTTAGGTTTCGGTCATTTTCCAGAGGTTCAACCAAGGCTGAGAATAAATCAAGGTCAGAATGCACCACAGAGATAAGTGAATTATCAGTGACTGCAAAATGGCATTGGCAGATTGATTTGACTGAAAACTGTTTCCTAGCATTTTAAGTGATTTTACCTCTGAAGGTATAAGACAGAGTTAACATATTGAGATAAGAACAAGAGGGAGTATTTGGTTAATCCAATTAACAGCAAGAGGAAAGAATGATTATTGGCCACTAGACTGTTATTTTATGAAAGAACTGATGCTTGTTTTAAAACACTTAGAAACATTTTGAGTGAATGAATAAATGGATACTCAAATAAGCAAATATTTGTTTTCCTTTATCTCGGCTTCAATATGCTGTGATGAATTAGAAAGAGAAAAAACTTGTTATGCTTTCCATTTCCAAAAATATGTTTAAAATGACAATAATTAGCAACTTCCAATTTCATAAACTATTCTTCCATAATGGGTAAAGAAAAAATTTCATCATAATCGGCAAAAACTCTATGCTTAACAAAAAACTATTAGTATATTATGTATATCAAATGACATTTTCATAATTAAACAAAAATAGCTGATGCTATAGTTCATATAAGCAATTGATAGTTATGCATAAATCCATAAGATGTATATTTCTGTTAAATACTTCCTTATCAGAAATGCCATGCATAACAGTAGTAATTATGTAAAATAGAAAGTGATTTGTGGAAAGCATTTAAACTTTGAACTAAAAAATTGAATTCTAATACTTTGCTGCAAATTATGAGTTTGATTGTATACATTTTATGAACTTTCTGTACCTTTGTTATCTTACCTCTAAAGTAGGTGAAATATTACCCAGATGGATATATCATTTGGAAGATCAAAAATCATAAAATAAAACAACTAAGTTTGAGAGCACAAGAATCTTTCAGAGATACCAGTTAGGAACTTTTGTGATAGACGTATTGGGGGAAAATTACAAAAATTTGAACTATTGGAGCAGATGGTGAGAAGGGATTCCAAAGACACTTAGAAGAGGCAGAAAGAGTGAAGAATGGAGATATGTTTGCTTTAGCTTTTGTTATCCTGTGGTGCTGTACCACCTGACTTTGTTCCCTGTTTCTTGGTAATTTCTCAGGGGTGGAGGGGGCAGACACATGACTGGATTTTCCGGTAAGGTGATCCTGGCGTGTGAGCATGCCAGGGACCGCTTGTATTAATGGCCTCTAAAACTAGCTGATGTTTGTGCACCTCGCGCAGCATTGACAGACCCTCGGCCCTGGCCCTGCTGGCCGGGCAGGTCATGATTAGTTACCTGTTACCTGTCTTCTTTCTCCTTATACTTCTTGTTAAGCAGGATACCTGAGATGGACATTAAATTTGCACTAACTGTAGGAGGATTGTATTTGCTTTGAAATGGGGGTGAAACGGGGGGCCTCTGGCATGTGCTGCTCCCACCGCGGGGCTTGCCTCTCTTATTTTCTCACACCTCAAAAGTAAGATTTTGTTTCTTTATTTTTGGCACTCACAATGTTATATGTCAATTATGTCTTAATATATAATAAAAGTATGATTTTAATAAATAGTTGTGGATATGGTAACATTTTCATCTAAATGAGTATACTCTTTATTCATTTTCTAAGTAAAAATATTTCACACGCTCTGCACCATCCTCTGATTAGGGAATTCAATGCCCAGGACTAAATTGATAGCTGTTGGAGACGCTACTTCCCCTAGACGGTCAACCAGAGCTACGCAGGGCTAGAAAACTGTGCAGGACATGGTGAAAGGATTGTGGTGAGTTTGTCAACTTCTTCCTAAGAGCAACAACTGCCACTAGCACCACCTGGCAAGGGCAATGAGGACAACAGGACAGCAAGCAGGAAGGCACAGAACTGACAGCAGCCAGGTGTCTGCGCGGCACTTGCCTCTGCAGGCAGTGAGAGCCTCTCCGGAAGCCAGTCACATGCCTGCCTGCAGGTCCCTGTGAGTTCTCTGTATTTTTATGGAGGAAATCAGCAAACAAAATGCTTTTTTGTTGGACACACAGACTAGTTATAAATCTTTTTCAGTTATATAAGCATTTCCTGGGCATTTTAAAGGGTTTTTTTTTTTTTTTTGAAACAATATATTTGGTATGATATTTCTTAAAATCATGTGATCTTTGGTCATAAAAACAGATCAAGGTATCAGCAGGTTTGGTTGTTTCTGAGGCCTCTCTTCTTGGCTAGCAGATGATCACATTCTCACTGTGGCCTCACGGGGCTGTCTCTGTGTGTGTGCACACTGTGGAGTCTTTCTCTGTCTGTGGCCTAATCTCTCTTTAAAAGGACACCAGAAACATTAGATTACATCCATTTAGCAATCCTATTTAAATTTAATTACCTCTTTAAAGACCTTGTCTCCAAATACAGTTATTCTAAGGTGAGGGAACAGAGCTTCAATGAATGACTCTGGGACAGGGTGAGGGGCTGTCACGAAACTGTCCACGACTCACTGTTTCTTTCCTAGCAGAGAAGCCTCAGTTCGACTTGGAGTCCTTATTTCTTGTATGGACAACTGGAAGAATGGTACTGTGTTTACTCAAATGTAAAACAGTTTACTTATTCCTACACGTAACTATTGGTAGGCAATGCAGGCATGCGTATATAAAAACAAAAGTCATGCCTTCACCATATATATAAACATAAACACATGTGCTTTTGTGTACTTTTAAGAGAACTGTCTTCCAAAAAGAACAGATTTATTGCTTTAATATAGAGTTAGACTAGACTGCCAGTGGCCCACATAAGGGGTTAGTTAGGATGAATTATTTCAGACTCTTTAATACACAAGATCACCATTTTTGTATATAAGGATGTGCACAGGTTGTAAGGAAGGGAAGTAAAGATATTAGATGCAAATTGTAAACAAGAGAACAGGGGGTAGCTATATTCATATCAGATGAAGTAGACTCTGAGTAAAAAGCTGTCACTGGAGACACAGGTCCTGATATAATGATAAAAGCACCTCCTTCATTATTAAAGCTTTGGGAAGCAGGAGACAGAATTGTAGAATCCTGTGGACCAAGACATCAGGATTAAGATAAAGAAAAATAATTTGGGGATTGTTATTGAGCAGATTCTAAACATATGAAAACTTCCAGGAATCCTGGTATTTTCTTGACCACTGGGCCCTCGGAATAGTCACTTTTTGTATTACACTCTCTTATGTTTTAAGCTCCCAGAAAAAATATGTTAAAAATTGCAGCCAAATTCTGATTAGTGACAGAAATCACTTGTGTCCAATTTTGGCAAAAATTTGGTAGAGGGAAAAGCAGTACAATCTATGAAAATATGTGTTGGCCCCAAAGTGTTGATGCAGCAATGAAATAAGACCTTTGGGCAGAGGAAAAAAACAAACACCTGGATAGATAGTATGCTGATGCAATTATCATGCAAAAATTCTTAGAAATGTCTCATAAGGGAGAACACATTTAAAAAAAAATGTTGATTGGTTAACAAACTAAAGATCACTATAATTTAAATAGAAAAGTAAATTATATTTACATTTATATATATATATAATGTATGTGTATAAATTTTACTTTTTTGTATATATATGGAAAGATAAGAATTGCAGATATACAACTACCTACATAATGATTTTTGAAATGAAATCTGTAACAAGTAGTTTTTTTACTAAAATTATTAAAAATAATGTTTTATTATCTTTCCAATAAGAAAAAGAGATGCTACAACATATTTAATTTTCTATATAAAATCTACTAACACAACTACACTTGCATGTCTACTACAAGTCTCCTTCTCTGTCTCCTACTCTATGTCTCTCTTTCTCTATCTCTCTGACATAAAGAACTCACAACAAATTTTATAAACACATCTAATGTTTATCAGCATATCCTACAAATATACTCATCATTAATAACCCAGCTTATGATCAGTCTCAATAGCCAAATACTACGCCCATCTTTAAAAAAAAATTACAGAATAGAAAGATACTCATCAATTATAACAAATATCATTGCAATCTAAAATATGAGTATGTCTCAAAAATAAAACCAGTGCAGGGTTTACTACAAATATTACTACATTAAATGCACAATAGTAAAAGTCATAAGGTCACATCTAAACAAGAAACATTCACCTTGATTCAGTTGTCATTATGTAGAGTGATTCACAGCTAAAATATCTGAAATTAGTTCATAAAGATATTTGTAGTAGTAACCAACTACTCCCTTAGTTCAGATTGTCAACTGTATTAAGTACATATCAGAAATAAGTACATATCAGAAAAATATTCTTAACTTAAATCTGGCATGACTCAGACTTCATTGTTTTCCTGAAATATACATGCTAGAATATTTCTGGTTTCATGAGACATGTAAACAATGAACAGTTTCTGTATTTTGGAAGGTCTGATACAATATGGCATCTTGTCAAGAGAGAAATAAGGCCTGTGACAGTCCCTTAATTAGTACAAATATTTTACATCGTAGTTATTATTCTAATAACTAATTAGAATATTAGAGTGAATAATTAGGTGTTTCAGGCCTTGCTATCATGGCAGAATGAATCTTCACATTGTTTTGATGTCCTGTGCACATGACCTCAGAAGTACAAGTAGTCCTTGAGATGCCTCTTCATTTCTATTTAGTACATAGAGACCAAAGCCCTCAAACACATTCAGAAATCCAGCACCCTATACTTCTAATGTGTTAGAAGCTCTCTTAGGAGGTAATGAGGTGTTAGCTGCATTCCCATAGCACTTTGGGGTACCTCTGCTTCACGAGATTTTTCTCTCAAGCAACCTTTCAAAGTGAGCCACAAAAGCTCTTATTCTAGATCTTACTGGCATCTGACCTTTGTAAACTTACATATGATGAAAAAATAGGAAAAAGGAAGATGCTAAGGGAGACGCAGTTATCTTTTTCAAAATGCAACTATACCCACAGGCTGCAGAGACAGCATGACCTATAAAGTTCAGAGTCGTGTCGATTCTTCCCTACAATTACCCACAGCTATTATGATTTTCTCTCATCACTAAAAATGTCATTGCCGAGGCAACTGCACCCGTTTGAGAAGGTAGAAGATTTAACAAGTAACTAATATGTGAAGGATGGGGGAAGGATGGGGAGAACCTGATTTGGTTATTGCCATTCCAAACTGCTAATAGGCCAGTTGATAAAATATCTCATTCTCTCTGATCCTATATCATTATTCAGGCACTCCTTCCAGTGTTTTATTTTCATCTATTTCCTTGAGATACAGTAGTTTTTCTTCTCTTCATTTGGGTCTGAGATGGCCCATGTGCAGTATAATTATGTGATAATTAGTGTCAATGACAGTATTATCAGATGATAACTGGGCTTCAGGCTTCAGTAATGTGTCTCATTATGATTCTCAATCTCTTGTGGAAGGTTGTGAAGGAAGGATCTTGGCATTCCAGATTACATTTTAACATAACAGTTATGGACCAACAGCCCCAGGAAATGAACACATCTGAGACATCCTTAATATGTTATTCTAGGCTCTGCTTCCCCAAACCTAAACATCAATCAGTACCTCCATGAAATTTACCATGTACCTTTAACACAGTGTCACTTAATAATAATATGTAAGGTCATCTGAATCGCAGTTGTTAATATACTATGGTAGAAGTATACAGGACTTCACATATAAAACATCACCAGCTTGATTATCCATAAGGAGTTTCAAATTATTGAGACAGAGGAAAGAAAATGATTTTGTATATTTCCAAATTGAATTCAGCTACATTAACATTAATACTCAAATGGATATTATCAAGTTATCAATCATTTTTCATTTTGGTTCTTGATTTTTCCAGGTCATTTCTTTCTATTTGAAATGTTTGTATTTGTCTTTAAGCATATATCAGGATAACTAATAGCTCTAAATGGGATCAAACGAAATCTTTAAGTCTTGCTCATGTCTAATCATCAGTTTTATTAATATAACCTAATCTAAAAATTATTGAGGAAGATACATCTTGCCCATTTTTTGAGAATAAAATATTTGATATGCAAACAAAATACTTTCCTCAAGACCAGGGAAAAATTAAGCTTATTGAATAGGCAACTGTAAGTGATTTACCAAAAAGTCACAAGGGCTCCTGGATAAATAAGATGTGAAATGGAATATGTCATTGTATTTTAAAAGTGGAGCCTAATTGCAGTTTCTATGTGGTTGCTTTCTCATATCTAATGTAACATTTAAATCAGGCTTGAACATTTTTATGCCCAAGGCAAGAATAATAGATAAGATTCATATAATATGTGTTTCAATATTTAAAATTTACATAGTGAGTTCAACTGTGGAGTAAAATGTGCTTTGTTCTCCCACTTTGACAAATAGGCCTTCTTATTAAGGCCAGATTTGAATTCAAAATCTTGGTGCCTCAAATTTTAGCACCAGGATATGGGGATATTAGGAGAGCCGGCCCTCACCATTACCCTGGAACAGGCTTCCTATACACATTTTTGGGTAACTCATTCAACCTTTCCGGGCTCTGTCAATCAATTGACCCCCTACAAACAACTCCGCTTTGGCCACTTTGGCTTCTGCACACTTTGTATAAGTAGCAGCTCATGAAAGACAGAGTTGGAAGAGAGGAACCTGGGTCCTGAAAGCAGTCTCAAAGTCCTTGTGGAAAGAATTCTAGATCCCTGTGTACCAAAGCATGATCTGGAAGAGGGGGTGAGGTGGACGTCATCAGCTGCAACTATTTCTATCCCCTTAACTTTATGGAACGCTTGTCCTGTCGGAAGGAACATGGCCAGAAGCATAAATATCCCACAGCTTTATTACCCATTCAGTTATTTTTGTTGAAAATGGCAGCCAGGTATAGACTGAGTTCTGATTAGTGAGAGAAGAATCTTGTTTCTAATTATTGGGGAAAGGTTGGTAGTGAATAAAGCAGCAAAACTTATTAAAAACATTTCACTGGTTGAAGCACCAGTGAAATAAGACTTTCTAGCAGAGGAAACAAGCAAACATCTGGATAGATAGTATAATGTCTCAAATATTAAGCAGAAAGTCTTAGAAATTTTTTTACAGAGAAGAATTTAGTTTATAAAATTGTTAATTAATTACCAGGCTCATGTTTATTTTGATGTGGATAAAGAAGTTATATATATATATGTGTATATGCATGAGAAATATGTACATACACACACACACACACACACACACACATATATATATATAAATAATTTCCAGATATACAGCTAAATGGAAAATAACTCAAACTGGAATCTGTAACACATGCGTATTAGTAAATTATTCTAAATAACATTTTTAGATGTACTTTTAAAGTTTTCCCAAAGAGGATAAGGAAAAACTAAAATATAAAAACTACTAACACGTTTGCATGTCTGCCAGATACCTCTTGCTGTACCTCTTTCTCTGCATCTTTCTATTTCTCTGTCACTTTCTCTATCTTTGGCTCTGAGACTACCACTGAGCACAACTGCTATGAACATATCTAGTGTTCATCATCATATTCTAACACTAAACGCATCATTAAGCAAACAACCCTGCTGCAAAGCATCTCAATGGCCAGATCTTACACGGACAACAATGTGGTACTGACCTGAGAGAAAGGGCAGGAGCAAGGGCTTCGTGGAGGTGGGAAAGAGGGGTGGGGATAGTGTCAACAATAATAAAATTACAAAATAGAAAGAATAAAATTTATCAATTGTAGCAAATGTTGTAACAATCTAAAATATGAACATATCTCAGAAACACATCTAACCCATGCTTTACTAAAAAATATTCCTTTATTAAATGTGCAATAGTAAAAGTCATAAGTTCACATTCAAACAAGGAACATTCATATTGATTCGATTATAACTGTCATAAGTAATTCACAGCTAAAATATCTGGAAATGGTTCATTGTATTAACCAACTACTTCTTCAGTTTAGATTGCCAACTGCATTAAAACTAAGTAGATATCATAAAAATATTAACTTAAATTTGACAGGGCTCTGAATGCCATTATTTTCTTGAAAAATACATGCTAGAATATTTCTAGTTTCATGGAAAAAGTAGCCAATTAAAAGTCTCTGTATTTGAAATGTTCAATACAGTGTAGCATTATTGTCAATAGAAAAATAAGTTCTGTGACATTTTCTTCATTATTACAAATATTTTGCATTATAGTTATATTCTAATCAATAATTAAATAGGTGTTTCAGGCTTTGCTATTGTTACCATCAGTATTTAGAGAGAAAAGGGGAACAGGGAACTAGTATTGAGCTTAAAATACTGGAGTGCAAATACCTTCTTGCTTAGCCACGAAGCTACAGATTTTCACAGTCAAGAAAATTACAGCATTGCTCCACCAAGGGGATTAATATCTTTTCATTTCCCTTCTGGGATTGGAATTTGGGGGCATGCAGAGGGAGGTGCAGGATCAAAGAGGCCTGTCAGTCGAACTAGGAGGTATGGATCCATCAAAAGTGTACCAAAGCTTGGAAATTTCATTGAACAATTATAAAAAGCACCTGGTCCATGCCAAACCTAAGATAATATAATGCTAGGGGAACAGAAGCCCTTCTTCTCTTGTTTGTGATCTGCAATAGCTTCATACACTTACGTGTCCTCTCTCCATAGCCATGTGGACTTAGCAGCTACATGGCCCCTGGCCATGCAGACTCCACACGCAGATTTCAGGGGAGAACCTGAATACTGCAGCCCAGCAAAGGACTGCAGCTAGAAACATATGCTGTGCTAGCTGCATGCTGGACTAGACTGTGCATTAGTATGGAGCAGGAACTCTGGGCAATGGCTTTTACACTGGACTGATCTAAGACAAGATTGGACTATTTCCATGGTACGAGAGACAAGAATGGACATTGAGAAGTCAAGAAGGAAACACTCTTAATTTTACATCATCAGTAAGGTTCACCACAGAACCCTATTCTCTCACGTGGGTCTCGGAAAATTATTTTCCTTGTGACACCAGAGAAACTTGTTTTACAATGATAGCACCGTTAAGGTAGAATTAATCTTTACATTGTTTTGATGTCCTGTGCACATGACCTCAGAAGTACAAGTAGTCCTTGAGATGCCTCTTCATTTCTATTTAGTACATAGAGACCAAAGCCCTCAGATACATTCAGAAATCCAGCACCCTATACTTCTAATGTGTTAGAAGCTCTCTTAGGAGGTAATAAGGTGTTAGGCTGCATTCCTCAGCACTTTGGGGTACCTCTGCTTCACGAGATTTTCTCTCAAGTAACCTTTCAAAGTGAGCCACAAAAGCTCTTATTCTAGATCTTACTGGCATCTGACCTTTGTAAACTTACATATGATGAAAAAATAGGAAAAAGGAAGATGCTAAGGGAGACGCAGTTATCTTTTTCAAAATGCAACTATACCCACAGGCTGCAGAGACAGCATGACCTATAAAGTTCAGAGTCGTGTCGATTCTTCCCTACAATTACCCACAGCTATTATGATTTTCTCTCATCACTAAAAATGTCATTGCTGAAGCAACTGCTCCGGTTTGAGAAGGTATAAGATTTAACAAGTAACTAATATGTGAAGGATGGGGGAAGGACGGGGAGAACCTGATTTGGTTATTGCCATTCCAAACTGCTAATAGGCCAGTTGATAAGATATCGGATTCTTTTGGACATTGCATCATTATTCTTTATATCATTATATCAGTGTATGGCACTCTTCCAGTGTTTTATTTTCATTTATTCCCTTGAGGTGTAGTATTTTGTCTTCTCTTAAATTGGGTCTGAGATGGCCCATGTACAGTATAATTATGTGATAGTAAGTGTCAATGACAGTATTATCAGATGATAACTGAGCTTCAGTAATGTGTCTCATTATGATTCTCAATCTCTTGTGGAAGGTCAGGAAGGAAGAACCTTGGCATTCCAGATTACATTTTACCATAACAGTTATGGACCAACAGCCCCGGGAAATGAACACATCTGAGACATCCTTAATATGTTATTCTAGGCTCTGCTTCCCCAAACCTAAACATCGATCAGTACCTCCATGAAATTTACCATGTACCTTTAACACAGTGTCACTTAATAATAATACATAAGCCCTGGCTGGTGTAGCTCAGTGGATTGAGCGCGGGCTGCAAACCAACAGGTCACCGGTTCGATTCCCAATCAGGGCACATGACTGGGTTGCAGGCCAGGTCCCCAGTGAGGGCCATGTGAGAGGTAACCACACATTGATGTTTCTCTCTCTCTCTTTCTCCCTCTGCTCCCTTCTGTCAAAAAAATAAATAAATAAAGTGCTACATATAATACTAATAATACGTAAGATCATCTGAATTGCAGTTGTTAATATACTGTGGTAGAAATATACAGGACTTCATGTATAAAACATCACCAGCTTGATTTTCTATAAGGAGTTTCAAATTATTTAGACAAAGGAAACCAAAAGATTTTGTTTATTTTCAAATGGAATTAAACTACTTTAGCACTAATACCCAAATTCATATTATCAAGTTACTTATAAGATTCTATTTGAAGTGTGTGTGTATGTGTGTGTATGTGAGAGAGCGAAAGAGTGAAAGAGAGTTAAGTATTTATTGGGATAACTAAATACTTCTAAATAGATTGAACAGAAACTTAAATTTTGCTTATGATTAATAACCAGTCTTATTTATAGAAACTTAGTTAAAAAATATCAAGGAAGAACCCTGGCTGGTGTGGCTCAATGGATTGAGTGTCAGCCTGCACATCAAAGGGTCGCTGGTTCGATTCCCAGTCAGAGCACTTGCCTGGGTTGCGAGCCAGGTCTCTAGTAAGAGGCTTGCAAGAGGCAACCACACAGTGATGTTTCTCTCCCTCTCCTTCTCCCTCCTCTCCCTCTCTCTAAAAATAAATAAATAAAATCTTTAAAAAATGGTTAAAAATATTGAGGAAGATACATCTTCCACAATTTTTGAGGACTAGATCTTTGATGTGCAATGATAATGCATTTTTTTTTCTGGAAAAAATAAAATTATTGAATAGGCAACTATAACTGAATTACCAGAGTCACAAGGGCTCCCTGCTAACTAAGACAGGAAATGGAATATATTATATTATTATAAAAATAGAGCTTAAATTGTAGTTTCTATCTAATGTGGTTGTTCCTCATATCTAATGTAATATTTAAATCAGGTTTGGACACTATTAGGCCTAGGGCAAGAATAATAATCAAGACGCATATAATATGTGTTTCAATACTTAAAATTTTCAAATCAAGTTTAACTGTGACATAAAATATGCTGTTCTCCCTCTATGCTTTCTTAATAATGGCCAGATTTTCATTGAATATCTGTATCCTCAAAGTTTATCACCAGAACATTGCGTCATTGGGAGATCTGGCCCTCTAACATTTTCCTAGAAGAAGCCTTTTGTACACTCGTTTGGATGACTCAGTTGACCTGTCCAATCTTTGCCAATCCCTGTGTCCCCTGCAAAACAGCCTCACTTTGGCTCCTTTGTCCTCTGCGCACGCTGTGTATGTGGCTCACTTAGAAGACTGACTTGGTCCCGGTTCGATTCCCAGTCAGGGCATATGCCTGGGTTGCGGGCCAGGTCCCTGGTGGGGGCCATGTGAGAGGCAACCATACATTGCTGTTTCTCTCCCTCTCTTTCTTCCTCCCTTACCCTTTCTCTAAAAATAAATAAATTAAAAAAATATTTAAAAAAAGACTGACTTGGAAGAGAGGAACACAAGTCCTGGAAGCAGTCTCAAATTCTTCTGGGGAAAAATTTCTAGATCCCTATGTACCATAGCATGATCTGAAAGAAGGATGTCATCAGCTTGAACTATTTCTTTCCTCTCGGCCTTATGAAATGCTTATCCTATGGGGAGGAGCATGACCAAAAGTAGGGCCAAAATGGACCCCTTCAAAGCTCAAGTCCCAGGACAGTCTGTTCTCTGGTTCAAGTCCATGGCATTACTTTCTTAAATATATAGATATGTTCTTTGATCTATAATGAGATTATGCCCAGACAATCTCATTGTAAATGGAAAATAGTTTAAATTTGAAAATTCTCTTAATAAACCTAATGTACCAAACATCATGACTTAGCCTAGCCACACACTCAGAACTATTTCCTTAGCCTACAATTGGGCAAAATCATTTCACACAATGAATGCACACTGTAGAGTATCGGATGTTTACCTTCTGATCACATGACTGACTGGAAGCTGAGGCTCACTGCTGTCCAGAATCAAGAGAGAGTATTATACAGCATATCACTAGCCCTAGACATAATCAAAATTCAAAACCTGAAGTACAGTTTCTACCAATGTATATTGATGTCACAACATCATAAAGCTAGAAAATTACATTGGGCCACTATAGATTGCAGACCGTCTTTACTGTTGTTGCTTGCTTATTACCAGAGAGATTTCAATTTAAGTCTACTATATTGAAAGTATTCTTCAACCTAGATAAAGTTAGAAATCATTGTCAGAAGTAAATTTACAAAAATACAGAAATGAAACAACACACTCTTAAATAGCCAATGGGTCAAATATGAAATTACACTGGACATATGAAAATGTTTTGAAATGAATAAAAATGAAAATACAACACAGCACAACTCACAAGAGCTAATTAAAGTGGTTCTCAGATTGAAATTTATAGCTATAAGTACTGTATTAAAAAGAAATATCTAAAATTAATATCAAAAAGAATATTCTAGGATCAGAAAGAGAAAATTCATAACAGAAATAAGGACATGTATTGAAGGATTTACCACAGAGGGTTAAGGATGGAATGACATAAATAAGAAATTGAAAGATGTGCATATAGAATGAAAATGTTCAAAATAGATCTAAGTAAAGGTTTAGAAAGACAGAGTGTGAAAAGGGGGATAAGAACAAAGCCATACCAGCCGAGACGTTTGCATATCTGATGGGAGATGTCAGTCCTCAGGTTGAGGCATCACAGTGACTCCCTAAACTGCTATACAAAGGGTTCTAGAATAGTGACCAGCACCTCACTGACACTGAACATTTGTTGAATTAATCTAAATACACTAAGGTGAACTTATAAAGCGTCAAATATAAAGAAAATGTTTTAAAATCTAATGCTTATTCCAATCTTCTGCTAAGGAGCAGCAGTTCAGTGGCAACAGACTTTTCAACAATAAAAGCTAGACACCTTCCTAAGAAGAATCCTGGAAGGAAAGAACTCTCAGCCTTGAATTATACACCTAAGCTCAATTAAATGAAGCTTGAGGAAAAAATAAGAATATCATTAAAAACAAGAGCAAAAAGTTTAACACTAACGAACATTTAGTAAAATAAGTTTTCTAACATAATTCCTTTCACAGGAAAATAGGCACAGATCTTACTGTGATATATCTGAAAAACTGGTGAGATTAGAACTTTCTAAAAATGGTGGTGAATCTAAACAAGGGGTAACAAAATGTCAATATTTGATAATGGAAAAGATGGAATTAAATACAGTAATTAAAGGTGTTAGAAGAGTGATGGGTAAGAAAATGTGAAATATCAACATTATGTTATATTGCTCACAAGAAGAGCCACAATTTATTATTACGATTTTAGTCAAATACACATGTTAAAACTTTAAGTGTATTAAAGAATATTTAAAATAGAATGTGCAATTTCAAAATAGTAAAGAGTAAAAGAGAAATAGAAAATCAAAAATAAGATAATCAAAATAAAAAACAAGTGCAACTCTGTAATAATTTGAAAGTATATCATAGACCATTTGAAAGGTCAAAAATTAATCAATGGCTTACTTATTTTTATCATGTATCTTTGGTCTAACTCCAGGCTCATGAAACTAAATAAAAAATGAGATGGACTTAGCAATACATTATATGTCAGACCTTAATAAGTGGATTTTTCATGTGCTATAGACACTGAATAACTATGGCTATGGTTCAGTTTTCTCTTTTTCAGTATTTCCTGAGGCTAGTTTATGACTTTAACTTCAGTGAAAAATATACACTGATTTGATTCTTTCCAAGATGAATTGCAATTAGCATTTCATGCCTCACTGACCCCCTGCAAATGATTCATTAAGCAGATAGTACAGTGAAACTTAGATATAATTTAGTTCACATCCTTCCAATTTGGCACGTCCTATTTAAAACCATGACCTATTTAAAGATGATTGAGAAATGTCTAACTGAGCCATTCACTTCCCTTATTTATTCTCTGAAGAATTTAGAGTGACACAGAAAAAAAATGGTGTGATTTTTCAATGGCCTTGAAAATTTTCATTGAAAATCACAATGCCTAATCAAAAGAAATTCCTTGTATGGAGATGACTAAGATACTACATTTTTCTCACATGCAGGTGAATGCTAACTCATCATGCTTTGGATGCCCTGACTTTAGTAAATGGTTTTTGACTTCACAATCTCCACTGAATCTGGTCACAGGCAAAATATTGTATAATTAAGAAACATAAGATATCTTGACCCATATTATCTGTATAAAAAAAAAAAAACAGTCCTTTGGGGGTAATGTTCTAATGTCCTAGATTTTTTAAAATAGAATATTTGCTCTCAATATTATATTCTTTTGTTATTAAGCAAGGCTATAATGTTAAAAGAATCTAAGCTTTGTGATTTTTTTAAGTTTTTTCTATGTAATGGTTTATTACTACTTTTTAACTTTTTCATATTTAGCTGGGACTCTTTTAATACTGCATTAACTTTAAAAATCCTTTTGGATTTACACTGCTGGCATATGCCGTAAAGTGACAATATAAGGTTACAAAAATGGAACAAAGTGAAACTAATACTGTTCTGGCTCAATTTCCATCTACAGAAAAGAATACATTTTTAGTCCCAAAGCTTCGTCTAAGTACCCGAATCCTAATAATTTAATGTGCGTATTCACCACATCTGCCTGGGTACAAGGCGTTTTTATCCTTGTCTGCACTACTGGCTACTGTTTCAAAAGGCAGATGCCTTAACCCAATGCTGTGATTACTGGGTTACTTTCTTGCTCCTGAAATCCACGTTTTTGAAATAGGTTATGCAGGTTATATTAACAGGCAGAAGCCAAGCATCACTTAATGTTCTGCAAAAGCAGGAACTTTTAATAAAACAGTTTAGGCACATTTTAGGAATGTGATGTACTAAAAATAGACTTAACATGCTTCATCAAAAGGAGTTTCTCTCACAAAACAAGAGAAGTTCAGAGGAAGACAGTATAGAGTTGGGTAGTGTCCCTATGATAATATCACAGACCCAAGTTCTCTCGGTCTCTCCCCTCTAATACTCAACATGTTGAACTTTCGCCTCACTCAAGCAGCCTCCTGGTCACAATATGGCTGCTGTACCACTATGTCCTATATCCAAGCTCCAGAAAGAGAGAGTCAAAGGAATAAGATGTCGTTATCTACTGCTACATAACCAGTTAACTCAAATGTAATATCTTAAAATTGATTATTATTATTGCATTATATAATACTATAAAAATAATTGTTCAATTCTCAGGAAGCTGCTGACTATGCTCAGGTCACATAAAAGGATATGCTGGTCTTCAAAGCTGGCGGATTAGCTTTCAAGTCACATGATGGATTCTCTCTCTCTCTCTCTCTCTCTCTCCATCTGACTCAACCACTTTATTTCTTCTTCCTGGTAGGCAGATTTCTATGTGGCCATTGAAGTTTTTCAAGAGCCCAAATGCCCAAATGAAATAACTGCCAGTCATTTTAAGAGTTTTGACTTGACTTTCTACTCCTAAAAGTAACCATAGGCCCACTCCAGATTCAAAAGTAGGAGACTATCTTTGGGGTCATCATTTAACAGGTAGCCATGGTGTGTCATCTGCCTGTCCCCTAAAGATTTACATTGTCCCCATTTAAAAGACACTCACTTATTCCATCCTACCCAAAACCACCAGATGTCTCATTGGATTATGGAATCAAGGTCGGAGTTGCGATTGGGGATATCATCCCTGAATATACAGACCTTCAGCTGTCACAATACTCTATTTAAATCCTTTAAACTAAGTAGATAAACTAAGCTACACACATACACACACAGTATGCAATGCTGGGACTACGACCCCCCCAAAAAATTAAAATGGGTACTTATTTCACAAAGGGAAAAACAAGAGGCACGGAGTGGGAAATGGCTATTTAAAATTCTTAAATTCAATTACATGTTGTCAGACACTTGATTGGGACCCAGTTCTGTTCCATGTTTCTTGAAACTTTCTGAGCCCTCTTTTCTTTTTCATAAGAATTCTTTCTCTTTTTCCACTAAGTTTCTTTCTCATTCTGTTTCCTGCCTGAGTAATCCGGGGAAATTGAAGCCTTCTTTATTTTGGGATTATTTTTATGTTACTTTTTTTTCCCTTAAGTTTGTATAATTCCTTTAAAAAATTGTGTATTTCTTAGGTCTTAAATAATAATTCACTTCATTACACAGAAGCAACACCATGCAATGGCTCTTTTCAAGCCGTGCCCCTGTACTTTGGACCGAGAGTCAGGGTGTTCGGGTACAATGCCATCAATAGTCTCAGAAAAAACTATTATCTAGCAGGGAGTGTCTTGGATGAGCATCCTTAAGATTTTTATGAGTGATTTTGTTGTTGTTGTTGAGAGAATCTATGAGATAACCATTTGACATTTTCTGAGTATTGGCAAAGACCTTAAGAACCACACCTGACTTGAGGCCACCTTTAATGGCAGGGCCCTGGATTTGATATTTGTCTTAACAGTATTTCTTACTTTGAGACTCTTTTGCCAAGGAGACTAGAGATGAAAAACAATTTATTTTTGAACCCAGTAAGCCCAGGTTTGTTTTTTTTTTCTCATTTTTGCCTCTAAATTACATTTTTAAAATGAACAATTCCTTCTTCAGTTCATCTCACTCCTTCAGTATTGTATTATAGGCAGCTAGAAAGCTACTTGGTACATTCAACATTCTGTCTGTAAATTTTGTAGCCATATCCTCTAGTTTAATATGAAGACTTTCCATCTTCTGCATTATGCAAGCAACTGCTCATTATAGTATACTTAACTCAGATCCATTTAATTAAAGTCTGTAATACTTTTCTCCCTGTTCTTTCATAATTTTATTAGTTTCCATGAGGCCTTTCAAATATTGTACACTGCCCTGTTTCAAAATCCATGCTTCTTTATTTTAGTTCAGAAGTATCTCTCTTCCGGTATCCATTATTGTGATTAACTCTTATAATAAAACACAGCTTAACAAAATTGAATTACTTAACAGAACAACAATCTTTCCAATTTTTCACAATTGCACTATACTGGCTGGGCTAACCTGGGCACTTCTTGTCTTGCCACTGGTAACTTGGATGGCTGTGTTTCTCTTGCCAGTTGGCAGGGGTTAGGCTCCGTCTTTCCCAGTCATCTCAGGTCCTCTCCCTTTCCCTGTGCGAGCCCTAATTGATTTCGCCATGGGAATCTTTCATCAGGGTTAGAGGAGCTCTCACATGGTGGTTCTGATACCCTGAAAGCACAAACACTGACGTGGCTGGACCTTCTTAATGCTCAGGCCAGGAAGTGGCACAATGCCATTTCCATCACATTCCATTGGTAAGTCCTGGGGCTAGCCCACATTCAGGCAGAAGGGACCACACAAAGCACAGATCCTGTACATGTGGTAATTTTGGTGAAAATCACAAGGAACAGGCAGGCATGCTCTCATATTCACCAGCAATGACAACTAAGTGTGATGCTTTAGAACCACATTATAGCTACATTAGATTAGGAAGGAATATGATCTACTAAAACTCAAGTGACAGCAGATAAACTAAAAGGATAAAAGCACTGGGAGAGATACTGTAGCCTTGGTGTAGAGACTCGATGATAATTTCATGGACCTGGTTTCTTTTTGTCTTTCCTTTCTCTGATCCTCAGGAGGCTGACTTTCACCTTCATTCACACTGCCTAATGAATGCCATAAGGCTAATTTATCTCCAGTCATTAAGACTTTATTTCATGTTGAAGAGCTGTAAGTCAAATAAAATTGTTTTATGACCAAGTTGTTGTCATCAGTAAAGGAAAACTAGGAGTCTACTTAAACTTTTCATTGGACAGAGTCGTATCATATGGCTATTCCCAGCAGTATGAGAGATAATGCAGACTAGAAAGATATTGACAATTTTATGCCATTACAAAAGCATTCGGTAATTTGGTAAGTAGTCCATTGGGTATACAAAACCAATAGCTTTAGTAAAACTGATTTTAAAATATCAGAATGTTGCTGCGTTTTGGTTGCTCCTCAGTACCTTCAGTACAAGTGTATAAAAGGTAAATAATATTGGTTAGAAGTAATGTTTGCAAACAAAAATAGAAGGAAATATAGTTCTATAGCCTATAATCTCAATTGCCTGTGTTTCCAGTCATTTGAGGCTTTGCAATTTTAGAAAAATCAACTGTTGCTATACTGCAAATAATAGAAGAAATAGTTATCATTTTGTGCCCTTTTCAAGAAGTTCTGATTTAATGTACTCAGGCAGATAATATGAGACAGTTCCTTGGCAAAAATTAGATATAATAGGTTGTATTCACCCCAGTAGCAGCCCAATGGCTCTCATCCAAATCAATTATGTTTAAGGCCTAGATTCATGGTCATCCAATTAGAGGGTAGACTTCTCAATCTCTCTTGTGGCAAAGTGTGCCATGTGACTAAGTTTTTACTAAGGAGACATAGCAACATCTTACATATGATTTCTCATGACTCACTCTTTCCTGACCTTGCTTCCAAATGAAAATGATACTGACCAGCACAACATTCACAGTTGTGTGTTATAGATAGCAAAGCCAATTTGTTGGGTCCCTGGACTGCTTCTTGGAACATAGAATTCTTGGAATCATAATGTAACTGGGCAATCATTTGTATTGTGTTTAGGCACAAAAATAGTGGATTTATTAGCTTGAGCAACTTAGCGTTTCCTCTAGCCAATAAAGAATTGGCAAATTGAATTTTTGTTTAATTTATTTTAGTATTTTAAATATTTTAAGGTTTTCTTTTAATTGAATTTATTGGGGTGGCATTGGTTAATAAAATTATATAGGTTTCAGGTACACAATTCTACAATACATCATCTGTACATTGTATTGTGTGTTCATCACCCCAAGTTTCCTGCCTTTCCCCAAAACCTAAAAAAAATATGGAATTGAGACTGCAATCAAGGTGAAGACAGTAGATTTATTTAAAATACTATCTCTGATACTGGAAGATCAAAGCACTTGCTTACAGAGTCTGCACCTCTGAAAAAAGCTATTGGAAGGAGCCAGAATGTTACCATGTGCTAGCTGCTTATTGCTGCATTTAGCTAGCTTATTTCAAGGAGTAATGAGCTCATGCAAGAATTAGACAATTTTCAAGCAGAGTTTGAAGAGAATAAAAGGATTTTAGAAACATGGGACCTGACTGGGTTGGGGAAACCAGTTGTTTTATCATCCCAACAGCAGGAAATCACCAGGCTGCTTGAAGCCATTAGAAAGGGTGCCCATTAAGAATTCTGAGCCCAACAAATAAAGCTATAGATGATCTGTGCCAATGATGAGATTAAGGGTGTTGCTTCCAAACATGCCTATTATTTTATATGGTTTTATATTTCCAATAGAGCCATGATTAAAACACTCACGTGACACTGGCTGAACAAGAAAGCTGACCCATAAGAACAAGTTTGGTAATTATTTCCAGAAAAGAGTCTTGGAGGTGGTTTCAAACACATAGGTAGAGTTGCAAGCAATTAAACCAGAAGTTCACTATTTTTAAGTAATGATTTTTACCCAGAAAATTACATGATTATCTTAAAAAAATCTCTAGCTCCCAAGTTGGTAGAAGCAGAAGCAGGCTATAAAAACTATTGTGCTCCTGAGAAAAGCAATCTCTTTAATATCCAAGCAGAAGTGTCCAGGAAGGATATACACAAACACATTTTTTAAAAAGCACAGAAATAAAACACTAAGGACAGAAATTTTAACAAGCAGAAATGAGTTCTAAGCAAGAAACTTACTCCACTCATAAGATAGGAAGTCTCGGTGATTCTTGTCTAGAAAACTATTATTGCTTTGACCAGCGAATGCCTGGCCATTGTTTCTTTTTCCAAATAGAAAATTTTAGTATAATTTTAAAATTTTTACTCCAAGTAACTATATGGTTGCCATGAATGATAGATGGATAATTTATTTGGTAGAAAGAACTGCCGCAAGTATCTGATCTGAATGTAATGACTCAATTGGACAGTAGGTTGTGTCACTTGTGAAGGGAGTGGTGTCTTCTAATATTAGGAAGCAAAATGTGCATAGAGACGGTGTGGCAGATTATGAGAAGCATCAGTTCCTATCGCTCCTTTTGGTAATAACTACCCCTTCCTTGTGATTTTAGATAGCATGTGCCACAAGATATACATACTTTACTAAATTCCACTCTAAGAGAAGTGCACAGAAATGATATATTTAACCTCCTCATCGTATCATTTCATAAAAAAAAAACTTGCTTGCTTTTTGCTTTCTTTTCCTTTCTTCATTGGATTTCTGATTGTAGCTTTCGTTTATGACACATAGGTGCATGTCCCATCCCTCACCCTCTTATAAGCTGACATTCCCAATGTTTGCTAGATTCTGGCCCCCCTCCTTGTGAATCTGATTTGAAACTTGTGATTATGTTCACCGTAGAGTATGAGCAAACTAACATAATATATAGTCTGAGTCCAGTTAATCAAAAATGAAATCACTTCCATTTGGCTTTCTTTCTGTGACTGGATGGATGTTCAACTTTGGAACATAGCCGCCCTGCTGTGAGCAAGTTCAGGCCACCTGGAGAGACCATGAATTACTACCTTTTCACGAGCCCTAGCCAAATTCTCAGAAGACAGTCTGTATCAACTGCCAGATTTGTCATGAATAAAACTTCAGATAACTCTTATTGCAATATCGCCCTCACAGGCAATGTTGGAATAAAAAAGAAAGGAATTTGAACCACGGATCATTTTGTGAAGCAGAGGTGCCTATTACATTAGATCAATTTCCCTCCTCTCGAACTTTAGAAGTGATAACAAGTGTTTATGTTATTGGAACAACTGGTTGTTGAGATCTCAAATATAGTGGTAGGAATGAGATTAAAGCTTTCATAACCTGCCTCCTGTTCCAAAAGTTTTGGGAGGAAAAGAGCTTTGCCCGTGTACTCGTCTACACTCCACAACTCACAATATTTCATTACAGAGCAACTAATCATTAACAAATGAATTCATTCATCAAATATGTATTGACTTCCTACTAGAAACCAAATAGTATTTTTACTGCTGAGAAAACCATAGGGAACATGTTAAATGTGATCTCTGCTCTTGCATGAGTTTCCTGTTGCTGCTATAACAAATCATTACTAACTCCGTGACTTAAAACAGCACAAATTTATTTTCTTATAATTCTAGAGGATGGAATTCAAAATCAAGGTGTTGGCAGGGCTGGATTCTTTCTGGAGAGTGACCCGTTCTCTTGCCTTTTTCCATTTTTCAGAGGCTGCCTACATACCTTGTCTCACACTGCCTCACTCCAACCTCTGCTTCTGGCTTCACGCTTTTTTCCCTGCTCTTTTGCCTCCCTCCTATAAGCACTCATCTGATTATATCAGGCCTACTTGAATAATCCACTATAATCTTCCTTACTCAAGATTCTTAGCACAGTAATATCTGCAAAGTCACTTTACCATATAAATCAATACATTTACAGGTTTCAAGGATTTAGACAGGAAATCTTTGGGAATCCATTATTTTATCTACCCTAGTCCCATGGAATATACGTTTTTTCTTTGTTGTCAATGAAAAAATATTTATTTAGAATTAATGTTTTAGAAAAATTATGCCATAACTGAACTGGCTCTTTTATTAATTTTTTGGTCCATGTTCTTTATTGAAAAGGCTCACTAAGGGATTTTTGGTTATATCATTTTGGATGTAATATTCAGGAAGCCAAAGTGGTTCTCCATTCTCCACTCCTTTCTTTATGAAGATATTTGTTTACTACAGCACACATTAACATATTCTTTCTTATGCTAGATAGAATCCTGAAAACAGTTTACACAGAGAAAACATTAGGTATCTCTTCAGTATTGTAATGGTGGAAGATAAAACTTGCCTTCTTTTAACAATTGTCTTAAGAAGTGGTAGTTGAAGAAGGAAGCTACTATGGCAAAAGAATACTTAAGGTAAACTCGAATTTTCAGCACTGACAGAGTCCAGTGAAAACAGTCTCTTTCTCTTGTTTGTAGGTGAAAACAAATATGATAAACAAAGCATTTTCATAGGTCTATTTAAAAGGAAGATTGCCTTTTCTCTAAAAGACTTCAGGTGTATATGAAATCTCAAGATGGATAATGATAAAATCAATAATAATTATAAAGAGGGAATTTGGCTGTGGAGAAGAAGTGATATGATATGATAGGTTATAAGAGAGCACACACAAAACTCATGTAACATTGCAAAGATCCAAGCTAAATCTTCTAAATTTAAAAATCAATGGTGAACTATTTTATTGGTTTGCCATGGAAGAAACTTTTCCTTTTTTTTTTCTTTTTCACTTTAACCTCTTGTAATAAAAAAAAAAAAAAGGGGAATCAAACAAGGAAAATCTTAGTAGGATTTTAGGCCAGTTATTTGTACTGATGTCTTGTGGTACTGATTCAAAGGTTAATGAAAAAATAAAAATGAACTCAAGTCTCCATTCCCTAGAGTTGTTTGCTGGTGGGGAAATGAAACATTCAAGAATAAGGTAACGAGGTGGAGAATTGGCCACTGGGAACATTTGCTGGGAGGAAATTGACTGCGAATTGTGGCAATGAAGCAATATGGGAAGTTGATTAAGAGAACATCTACTCATCTATTACTGTGGCAGTGTTTATCCAGACCCTTTCTTCATCCTCTTATATTACGCTCTTTTATTGTTCCTAATCATAGTGTAATTGTGTTTTCTTAATTATTATAACTTGTTGTTACAGGTTTTTATTCTATGTTGTTCACATGCTAAATAATATTTTGGATTTAGTAGAATTATAAAATGTTAGTTGTTGACAATAATTTTATTGTTACAATCATTGACATTATTATTACGTGCATTAATGGATCAATTAAAGACAAAAGAAATTTCCCTTTGGGGATTACAATTAGAGGTAAAAGGTCACATGTCCATTCTATATAGGCAATATAACAGTGCTGTATCTTAAGAGGTGAAAGTCAAATTGTCTCAATTTAAAATACATAACTTGTGTGGAAGGAGGACCATTTCAAAAGCGGAGAAGTATATTTCTATTGTAATCTTCTTGGTTTCAGTGAAAGCATTATGAAGTGAGAATATTTTCCTTTACACTTACTGAGATCATTTGATAGAGTTTACAACTGCATTTTCTTTACAAATGTATCCAGCTTATCTCCTGCCAGTGTCCCTGAAACCTGAAATTCCCATATACGCATTCTTTGCATTTAGCAATGAGCCCTGTTAAAAGGAATTCTGTAAAATATTTAGCCCTTTATAATATGATCATTACATAAAGGGCTTTCAGCATTCAAAATATGTAAAACAACATAATTATTTATAATAGGAGAAATTAGGTTTTGTATAAAACCTACACTAAAAGCAAACATTAATCTAAAACTTATTCTGTATATTCTGGTAGGGATACTCTTCTAGCCTCAATTAACCTGAAACTGTCAAATTCTGTCAACTTGGTCTGATTTAGAAGTTTGTAACTGGGCCACCCCTAATTTTAATTTACTTTCATTATGATACTCTGGGTCATATTTCACACAATTTTAGTTGTATTACATACTTGTTAAGAACATTAAAAATGACCTCAAAGTTTTAAAGAAAATATACAGGGCCTGGCAGAAGTAAGGCCTGCTTGAGTGTGGTTGGTAGGGTAATAACATGGGTATAATAATTTATAGTCTTAATTTGAACATCTTACCTAAAATGTCACATGGTGTACTTGAGTCTGATATTGTTGTACTACAGATATACATGCTTATAATTTTGTAATAAAAGATTTTCTAGTAAAACAGAGGTGTTATTTGTGCTGGACCCTGTATATTATAAATGTTGGAGATACATAGAATGTCCATTCTAGAAATGAAGAGAAATTATGAGAACTATTTTAAACACAAATTCAGGCTTGTATAGATGTTTATACTTTAATAAAGTACAATGCCGTTATCTAGTTGGGAAGTGGTTTGTAATTTTACTTCTGCCCTTCACAGTCCATTTACTTCTCCACGTTAAGTCCAGTACACTTTTCACTCATCACATCACCATAGTTTCTAGAATGGTTTGTCCTCCTATAATAGCAGCATACTTTATGATCAAATTAGAGGATATTTTCCTAATTGCCCATAAGAGCCAACTGCCTTTGGCAGCAAACTCTTAATATATTCTTCAAATTACTTAAATCAAATGCTAACATCCTGGAGAAAGGGGAATTAAGAAAAATAGAATCTCCTTGGAAATTTAGAAAAGTGTAATTTTTATGAAGTTCTTCCTTTCTTTAATTTGCCTAACTAAAACTATAACTATTGTAACTAAAACTATTGTAATAAAATATCACAATCCTATTTGATAAAAAATAATATACTATAGAGGAAGATTTGTCTTTCATTATAAATATAATGCAGTTACTGTCATTTGATAAAATATGCAAGTATTCAATGGAAACAAATTTTACTAAGATATGAAATGTACTTTGTGATGTTGGCTATCCACCTACAAGTGTTTGAAAAATCACTAAAATTCTTCTTTTGATTGCTTATGAAAATAAACAAAAATATGAAAAATTGCCTCTGTCATTTAATTTATAGAGAAAAAAGTACAATGTGCTAAGGTTTAGAAATAGATCATTTCAAAAAGGAAGATATTTGATTTAATCCAACATCAGTGGGGAAAAGTAGGAAGTACATTATTGGACTACATTTCATTTACTAGATATTCTGTACTAAAGTAAATTCAGTGGATCCTAAATATATAGATTTTCACAAAACTGAAGAAGGCTAATTTATTATCATTTCTTATCTCTAAATTCTAGACCTGTCAGTTTCATAGTTTCATTGGCTGAAATAAGGAAATATCCATCATTCGAGAGAAAAGTTCTTTGCATCTCTAAGTGCTCTCACACTCTCTGCTTCTCTCTCTCTCCCCCGCATATCTATATGATATGTGTGTAGTATACCATTATATGTGTATATATGTATGCATTTCTTTATAAGTATAAAGAAATCTTAATGTCCATTAAGATTTTTAATTGTATATATTTTTTCCTCGAAGAACCTTATAGAATGAACAAAATTGCATCAAGAATGGCCACAAACCTTGGCTGGTGTAGCTCAGTGGATTGACTGTGGGCCTGTGAACCAAAGGGTCGTTGGTTCAATTCCCAGTCAGGGCACATGCCTGGGTTGCGGGCCAGGTCCCCAGCTGAGGGAATGTGAGGGGCAACGACACATTGATGTTTCTCTCTCTCTCTTTCTCCTTCCCTTTCCCTCTCTGAATAAATAAATAAATAAATAAAATCTTAAAAAAAAGAATGGTCACAATAGTGGTAATTTGTGGCAGTGATTTCCACACACGTGTAAACACGCAGTCCTGAGAATTTACACATTTTGAGCACAGCTCCGTGTGATTCCCGTGTGAGCAAGTGTGGATCAT
>PVJI01007807.1:7139-75620 GCA_004026765.1 Micronycteris hirsuta | reverse complement strand
CGGGAGAAAATAACAGCAGGCTACCAAAGACAGCCTGCTTGCAAAAACTTCCCTACAGCTTGGCTACCTAGACAGACATGTGCAAAAGCAGCCAGTGTGGGAGAATATACATGTCCACATCCCATATATCCTTTCACATCTGAATAAAAGAGTTAACCCCACTGACTTTAAATGTATATCAGCTTCAATTTAGTTTTGCTAAACTAAAGACAGGAAGTATGAGATATGAGGGTATCTATCCACTGATACATCAGGAAACAGTGGAAGAGGAAGAGAAATCCTGCTCTCTGATGGCTCACTTATTTGCATAGTCTAGAAGCAAAGACAAAAGCTGAATTTTGTTAATTTTGTTCTACATCCTTCCACATTACAGTGAGTAAACAGATTGCATCTGAGTAGGACCATGTAGTTTGGGTGGCCTTTGCTCCTTCAGAGCTCTGCAAAGGACTCATGGGGGAGCTTGTCCGCACGCAGCTTCCAAAAGTATTTATCAGACACTGTGCTAGTAGCCCCCAAGGATCACCTACCACTGTGAGGGATGCATCATGGTGCTCTAGGCAAAACCTTTTATTTAAATTATTGTTTGCTTTTCCCAGAGTGTTGAGGTTTTTTCTTGAAGTTTCATTGACATCCCCTTTATCTGGAGCTTGATGCACACATAAGCTTGAATGGAATTTTTAAATCGGGTTTTTCTAAACTCCAGTGTCTGAAAGATGTGATGTTATGCTAAATTGACATCCTCAGGTAACAGACAATTGCATTAAAAGTTAAAACAAGCCGCAGAGTACATATGCTTCCTCAATAGCAGAGCTAGAAACAGTCCATAGTCACAAAGTTACACACCTGAAATGTGAATGCTCCTGCAAACAGACAGCACTTTCACATCACTATTCAATCCACACAACTAGCCTTGTGGTGCACAAAGAAGAGAGTTTTATACCCATTTTATAGATGAGGAAACTGAAACCAGGTACATGAACTCCAACAGGTATCAGAAGCAGTTTCATTGTCTAAGGCCAGTGGGTTTCCAGATTCCAATGTGGACTTTTTTTTTTAACTATGGTAAAAAAATAAAATAAAAAACACATAAAGTTTACCATCTTAACTATTTCTTAGTATACAGTGCAGTAGTGTTAACTGTATTCACACTGTCACCTAAGAGATCCCTAGAACTATTCTATCTTGCAAAACTGAAATTCTATCTCCAATTAAACAACTCCCTGTCTCTCCCTTTCCCAGACCCTGGCACCCACCATTCTACTTTCTAGTCTCAATGAATCTAACTATGTTACAGACCTCCTATAAGTCCAATAAATCAGCATTTGTATTTTTGTGAGTGGCTTATTTCACTCAGCGTCATGTCCACAGGTTCATGGTGCCGTAGCATATCAGAATTCCCTTCCTTCTTTGTGGCATTGTGTGTACACATATACACCACATTCTGTTTATGCAGTCACCTGTCAGTGGGCATCTGCATCGTTTCCAGTATCTGGGCCGTTGTGAATAATCCCACGATGAACACAGGAGAGCAGATGTCTCTTCGAGACCCTGATTTCAGTTCTTTTGGATAGACACCCAGAAGTGGGCCTGCTAAGATCACATGCTAATCCTATTTTCAAGTTTTTGAGGAAACACCATATTGTTTTCCACAGCAGCTGCATTTTACCTTCCCAGGTTTCCCACATCCTCACCAGTGCCTACTACCCTCTGGTGTTTGGATAACAGCCATTCTGGTGAGTGTGAGGTGGTATCTCTTTAGTAGATGCACTTGGAGATACAAAAAACAACCTCAATTTAATGTGTTGAAGCCTGCAGCCCATGTTTTTAGATGATACTAGGAAATTATCATTAATTTTCTTAAGTGTGATCATGTAATTGTGATTCTGTGGAAGAATGATCTTACTAGGAGATGCATGCTAATACACTTTTAGGTGAAGTGTCAGAATATCTGAAAATTACTATCAAATTGTTCAAAAAGTCTAGATCGGTAGATAGATGTCAATAGGCAGGTAGGTAGGTGGATAGACAGGCGGACAGACACAGGCGGACACGTTGGGGAGATTGAAGAGAGAGAATGAAGAGGAAATGAGGGTGGTCAAGCTGTTGCTGAATCTCAGGAAGGGAATTCAGGTGTTCATTGTTTCTGTGTGAAAATTTCCCAGACAACAGCCTAGAAGAAAGAAACCTAGTGCGGCATGCACGCCCATGCACACCCAGGCTTGCCCACCCACCGCTCTCCCGCCCTCCTCTGCCCCGGCCGTCCCCACTGCCGGATGGGCTCTGTTGGGACCAGAAAGGGGCTCAGGGCCCCAAGGCATGCGCCACATGCTGCCCCCACATAACTGTGCCCCGACCCACCGTGCTCTCGGGGCCACAGGGCCTCCCTGGGGTGAGCGTGGGAACCTCTGCCCTGTGGGTCCCACAGGGAGCTTCATGCAATTTCTTTGTTTCATTTCTCCTGACTACCCTCCTCCCAATGCCCTAAACCCTCTAACAATGCGGTGAAAGGCGCCTGTACCCCCCTCCTCTGGGTCCTCCCTCAAGGCTGTGAGTCTCTGTCCCTGCACAGCAGACAGGCCGGCACCTCAGTGCCTGAGGTTAGGTGTCGCCAGCCTCTCCCAGGCATTTGTGGCATCGCTTACTAAGCCCTTGTCATTTTTTTACAGTGACTCTGATAATCACATGTTCATTAATCTTCACATGTAGTCTCAACCTTACCTTATTTGTATTCAAGTGTGTTTGCATATTCCTCTCTGAAACAGCAAGAAACATTATCTTCAGAGGTACTTGTGCACCTCAGAAATGCATATTCTTAACTGGGTGATAATTAATTGTCCCAACTCTTTCCACTGTGAGGGAAAAGACACAAGATAGACTATAGCAGGGAGCTTTGTTACTTAGTTTTGTCAGGGGAGGAGGCAAAAGTCTGAGAATAAACAGAAGAACAGTACACCACCGTCTTTCTGCTCCAGACTCAGCAATGCCTTCCAGCATCTCATCACTAGATGGCAGTGACCCTCACGAATTCCTAATCAGTGAGCCACCGTGGTTACTCCAGACAGGCCGCTGGTGGTTTCCTGCAGTTTTCCTTACAAAAAAAACCCCACACACAGTGGTTCATTTTGTCATCACTGCTTAGAGCCTCTCCATCAGGCTGGGGAACATATTCACGGAGAAACTTAGTTTAAGACCCCGAATGCAGAGGAGGGCACTTAGAGAACTGGACGTCCGAGTCGCCCTCGGTCCGTGGCGGAGATTGCTGTACTGCCGCTCCGCAAACGAAATGCACTACTTCAAACCACTCTGCAGCAGAGCACAGTGAAGAAGCCAGATCCACTCCTGTAGAAGCCTCCCCTCCCTCCCTCTCACCCCACTTCGCTTCGAGGCCACTAGGCCCTAGAAGACAGGAACATCCCAGGCTAATCTTACAGTAGATGTGGCCAGAATGGCAGAACTACTTTTTACCTGTAAGACAGAACTTAATTTCATAAGTTAAGCCACCCTCAATCATTAATATTTCTCCCCTCTCTCTCTGTCTCTGTCTCACACAGACACACAACACCATCTCCTCCTTTCCCTCGAAACCATCCATGAGTTTTTCACCGAGGAGAAAGCAGCACTGAGGGTCCGGGTCTCAGGTCGTTCGGGCCCACACGCCGGGAGGGCAGACAAAAAGCCTCGATTCTGCCTCACTCGTTGCACCTGGGACCTTCCCAGGCAAACCTGCGCCCGGGAGTCAACCAGCCTGACCCCGGGACCCAGGGGCAGCCACGCCAGTGCTATGTCAATGGTGAATCAGAACTAGGTGGCGGGGGGCTAAGGAAAGCTTCTTGCAACCCAAATTCTGAGATTTTCTGATTTCACAGATACTCCACGTTAAGGATGCTAAGAAGACAAGTACCTGTTTTTCAAAAAAGACTCCATGCTTAAAAGCCACATAAAATTGCTGGATCCAAGTGCCAGACAAATACAGCAACCAGAATATTCCCAAGGACTGTGATTCACAAAAATGCCCAGGCCCTACACGAAACTGGAAAACTTAAAGGGCACAAAGCCAGGATCGGTGTGGGCAGTATTTAGTGAAATGAAGCTTTGAGCCAAAGTGAGACTCAGTTTGTACCAAAGTAGCTTCATACTTTCAAGTCTGCTCTTTATTTTAGTTTCACATAAATACACTTCTAAAAATCATTTAAGTGTTCCCATTAGTGATCATTTACATATATATACTTATGATTCCAATAGAGTTTTACTTTCACAGGGAACTAGCTTTAGAGTCTCTCAGGGTGACTGGAGGCTTTCAACTGCTTACCTGCACCCGAGTCACCAAGGACGCGCCAAATACTGAGTCACGTGCTGAAGACAGAGGCTGGAATTCCGCACACTACCGTGTCCCCTAAGTGGCCCTTCTGCCCTGGTCTAGATCATACACTCCCGCCAGCTGCCCCTGGGGGAGGCTCAACCAGTTGCTTAATCGGGCCACACCCAGAGGAAACCCTCAATCCAGGCAAACGCCAGCTAGCTAAGACCTGCTGAGGATATAGCTGCCCCGGGACCCCTGCTCAGCATCACCTCCTCAGGCAGGGCCTCCGGGACGCATGGGTCCTCCTTCCCCTGCTTTAAGTCTGCATTTCTCAGCACAGGCATCAACCCTTTGTTGTCCTTGAGTTTCTGGCAGAACACCTTAGCCAGTAGTACCCACAAACGCTTGCAGATGGAAGAAAGACAAGGACGGAGTCCCTGCTACCATTTGGGGTTTGAAGGTTGACTCTACAGATGCCACACCTACATGTATAACGATGTGGGATGTGAGGTCAGGCCAGCATATGTGGTAGGTCTCCGTGGGCCCGAGGGCTGTGCCTGTGCAACTAGGGAAGTAGGTTGTGCAATGAAGAGGAAAGAGCGTAGGACTGACCTTAGGCAGTTCTGAGTTTGAGCTTGACCCACTCACCAGCAATGAGGCCTTGGGTACATGGCCTAATGTCACTAGAAATTGCTACATTGGCAAAATAAAAATATTTTCCTGGCAAGGTGAATGTGAGGAGTAAGAAGGTGGAACAAGGGCTTCAGCTATACCTCTGGCTCCCAAAGTTTTCGGGTCAAAACCCTAGGATTATTGACCTATAATTGATTACAGAAATGAAAAGTCTAGAAAACATGCCTTATTCCTCCTCAGGTAATGTTATTCATTTAATAAGTAGGTACTGAATCCCTATTATTTTCCAGGCATGGCAATGCCCACTGGGGAAGACCCCCCTCCTTCCCTGATGAACATTATAATCCAGATTTCCAGATTACCAGCAAATCGCAGACCTTTCCTTGAGAACTGCCAACAGTATGAAATGGAGGGAAATCCAAGACTATCTTGTTGTATTTACTTATTGATGTTTGAGAGAGAGAGAGAGGAAGAAGGGAGAGAGATATTAATTTGTTGATCCACTTATTTATGCAAGTATTAATTGATTCTTATAATGTGCCCTGACCAGGGATTGAACCCACAACCTTGGCATATCCAGATGATGCTGTAGCCAACGAGGTACCAGGCCAGGGCTTTGCTGTATTTAGATTAATAGCAGTTGCCATAGTATCTAGGACATTCCCTACAAAAGCACAGCACTCTACCTAACCGGTATACTCCCTGCACAGAAGTTTTATGCGCTGTATATTCAAGTCAGAGTGGTGATTTAAGTCACTATTTAGGAGCCATTAACGCAAGAGATAACAGTGTAATTAACATCAGATTTCATTATTATTGGGAGGGTACTTGTGACTTTACTCTGAGTTAATTTGCTGTCTTTTCTACATATAAATAATTCCAAAGATACTAATCCAGGGTCTCTGCAGGCTATGCATTGTACATGTTAACTTCAAAGAAAATCATCAGAGGATGTGTAACACATGTTTTTATGGAATTAAGGTCTCCATCTTGTAAACTTCCACTGAAGAGTTACAAGCTCCCTGGGAGCAGAGCACATAGGACTGTGGAATTAACTCCACACATCAGTGGAGAATTTTCCCGGTACTGACTTTGATTTCTAGCATACCCTTCTGGTACAGGGTGTGCTTCTAGGTGCACAGTGAGCCATTACAAGCTTCCTGGGAAGTTATTGGCTGTGTTTTCCGGAAAGAAAAATGAAAGACTCCTTCTGCCCCATGAAGTCTAACCAAGTTAGCTGGGAGTAGACAACAAGGGGGACAGCAACTAAGGTTTCAACTGTGGGCTGTTCATTCATGAGCTTGGGGAACAATCACTGTGCTCATTACCTGTTGAAATTCACGACTGATTTGTAAGTCACACACAATAAGACTGCTACATCTCAGCCCTACACTTGTGGGGATAAGAGAAAACAACAGCACGTAAGAGCAGACTCACGGCACCCACCCAGACAAGTCCCCTGCCTTTGATTATTGTCCAAAATAAAAAGGGTTTCTGGGGGAGAACATCCCCCCCCCGCCATAAAATCCCTCCCCAACTGCTTTGCAGGAACTACTTGGCACCAGCTTCATTTACAAGTGCTGGAGATTTGCATAGTCGGCCTCGCCAAATCGTGGTCACACTGGGTAATCTCTGAGCAGAGTCTCACAAAATACACCCATACACATTCTATATTTTGTGTCCTGTAAGACCTGTTAGGAGGAGATTAAATTATTGCACCGTTTCTTGCATGTGGTTCAAGAACTGATACCTTTTCTTCCATAGTCTCCCTGAGTACGGTTCACTTGGCCGGCACTCAGTGCCCTTCCGCATTGCCGAAGGGGAAAGGTACTCTGGGAATAGAGGAAGGGTGAACGTGCCCCTCAAAGCTGGCACTGCCTAGAGATAACAGTGACCGTGATGGAATATAGACACCGACAGAAGACAGTGCATGCTCCCTGTAGGTGAGTTCAGGGCCGCTGGGAAAGCAGAGACAACAAACAGAGTCATAGATTGAGATTACCTCCCTATTTGAGTCCCACAGGTGGTATAATTACACCTTTAAACTTTTTTATTCATTTTGAGAGAGGGAGAGAGACCTGTTTGTTGTTCCACTTAATTCACGCATTCATTGGTTGAATCTTGTATGTGCCGTGAACAGAGATCAAACCTGCAACCTTGGCATATCAGGACGACGCTCTAACCAAGTGAACTTCCCAGCCAGGGCCTATAATTACACCTTTAAAAACCTGAGAACATTCGAAAAAACAGGCTTTTCAGTATTGAACTAAATGTCTATCTGATCGTCATGCCTTGCTCCAAATCATGTGAAAGCATTTGAAAGTTTTAGAATCACATGATCTTTACAGATCAAATGTTAGTGCCTTCCTACAAACATCTGCCCTAATCCACACAGGAGAAACTTCGAGTAGATAATGTATAGTTGCATGGTAATTTGAATTTTTATGATGCAATAGGGAAGGAAACTAACATTCATTGAGGGCACGTTATGTCAGACACTATACTAGATGCATGAAATATATAGCCTCACTTAGGTTCTGCCTAAATACATTTCTCTTATATACAGTTTTATTTTGGAGAGGATAATATGTTTTTTACTGAAATGTAATTAACATACAATGAACTGGACATACTTAAAGTGAAAATTTGATGCATTTTGAGGTGTAAATACACACCTATGGGGCCATCACCACAGTCAGGATAGTGAACGTACCCATCATCGGAAAATTTCCTCCAGCTTCTTTATAATCTTTCCCTCCCGCCCTTCCCCACCCACCCGGGCCCAAGACAATCACAGTTCTATGTCTGTCACTGCAGATTAGCTTACATTTTCCAGAATCTTATATACATGAAACTATAAAGGATGTGCTCTCCAGCTGAGGAATGCTTGCGCTGTTTCCACTTCAGGGTTGTTACAAAGCTATAAACATTCATGTCCAAGTCTTTGGATACGTGATTTTGTTTCCTTCCGAGTGAATAGCTAAAAGTGGATTGGCTAGATGAGTCTATGCTTAACCTTTTAAGAAACTATCAGATTGCCCTCTGCATATCATCTTTGAGTCCTTTTTATAATCTCGATGCAAGTTCTTTTTCAGAGATGTATTTTTCTCCCAGGTTGTGACTTTTCATTCTCTAAAAGGTATTTTTTGAAAAACAGAATTTCTTCATTTTGTTGAAGCCCCATACATCAATTCTTTTATTATTGTGCTTTTGATATGTCTAAGAAATCTTTGATTATCAAGGTCATGAAGACTTTAACTTATGCTTTCCTCTTGAAGTTTTACAATTTTAGGTTTTACATTTAGATATACAATATATTTTGGGTTCATCTTGTGGTGTCAGGTATAAATTGATGTTCCCTTTTTGCCTTTAGATATTCACTTATTCTGGCACCATATTTTAAAAACAATCCTTTCTCCACTGAATTGCCTTTGTTGAAAATCAAGTAATATAGGTGTGGGCCTATTTCTGCACTCTCTACTCTGTTTAATTGATTTATTTATCTACCTAGATACCCCACCCATACTGTTTTGGTTACTGTGGCTTTATAATTAGTCTTGAAATCAGGTACTGTTAGTCTTCCAACTTTGTTCCATTTTCTCAAAGTTATTTTGGCTATTCTAGGTTCTTTGCACTTTCATGAATGCAAATTTTCTGAATCATTTTGTCAATGCTTTTTTTAAAAGTCTTCTCAAATTTGGTTGGTATCATATTGAATCTTCAGATCAGTTTGGGGAGACTTGACACCTTAAGAATATTAAATCTTCTGACTCATGAATATGGCATATTTTTCCTATTATTTAGGTGTTCTTTAAATTCTCTCAGCAATATTTTATAGTTTTTGATGAACAATTCTTTCACATCTTTTGTTCAAATTTATCCCTAAATATTTCATATTATTTGGTGCTATTGTAAAATAGTATTTTTTTCAATTTCTCTGTGTTACTAGCACATAGAAATTCAAAATATTTCTGCACATTGATCTTGAATTCTACAGTCTTGCTAAACTCACTGATTAGCTCTATTAGATGTTTTTATAGATTCCATTAGACCCTGACTAAAAGAAGCTAAACTAAAAGTCGTATTTACATAAAACCATAGAAAATATAAACTATAGTGACAGAGTATTATCCAGGAAACAGGTTAGGAAAGGGAACCAGGGAAATTTTAGGGGCTGTGGATGCATTAATTCTCTTCATTGTGGTGATTTCCTATTTATATGCAAATGTCAAAACCTTATACACTTTAAATATATACAGGTTATTATGTATCAGTTTTGCCTCAAAAAGTTGTTTAAAAATTTTGTAATATGTTGGAACTAAATCTGATCCAAATACATGGACTTACAGAGCAAGAATAGTAGAGCCAGGAAGGAAGAAAGCAAAGGCCCACGAAGACTGTTGTCTTCTTTAGGGCCCAAAGAGGAGGGACTGTGAAGACTATTCAATCCTAAAATCCATGCCGTAGAGAATGTGGGCAAGGTGGGAGTAGTCAGGTGGACCTATAACTGCTTAAAGGCTTGATGCACCAAACATTGTGGTTGGGATCAACCCGCATAAGGACACTCTCTTCCTGGACTGGCCTTTCCCATAAGTGTGAGTGCCTTGAATCATGACAGAGAAGACATGCTTTAAGGAATTTACAGATAATTTCACATAATTGTAGTGGGTGGCTAAAATTCTAGATGCAAAACCATGATTAAAAATCATGTTTATACACAAAGATGATACTCCAAATTTAAGATTAAATTTATTAGAAATAAATGTAAAATACTTATGCTATGTTTAAAAATCGACTCTACGAGGTCAGCATGGGTAACATCTTACATGATAGTAGTTCTTATCAAAGAGACCTAGTAAGGCTAGCTGACCAAAACCCAAACATAGGTAAAGACGATGGAAAATAGAGACTTCCAGCCAAGATAGAGGCATAGGTAGATACACTTTGCCTCCTTGCACAATCAAAAGAAGAACAATTTAAAAAACAAAAAATAACCAGAACTGTCAGAAAATTGAACTGTATGGAAGTCTGAAAACCAAGCAGTTAAAGAAGAAACATTCATCCAGGCTGGTAGGAGGGGCAGAGATGGGCAGCTGGGGCAGAAAGGACACGCAGCCAGGTGGTGCCTAGCAGACTAGGTGGTCCTACATTTGTGCACAGATAAACTTGGAGGAACAACTGGGGTATGAGACAAACCACACAACCCAGGGTTCCAGTGTGGGTAAATAAAACCTCAAAACCTCTGGCTATAAAAACCTCTGGGGGTTGAGGCAGTGAGAGAAACTCCCAGCCTCACAGGAGAGTTTGTTCGAGAGACTCACAGGGTCCTAGAATGTATACAAACACACCCACCTGGGAATCAGCACCAGAAGGGCCCAATTAACCTGTGGGTAGCAGGGGGAGTGACTGAAAGCCAGCTGAGAGCCTAGCAAGCAGCATTGTTCCCTCTCAGACCTCTCCCCCCAGACAGTGCCACAGTGTAGCAATGTGGGTTGCCCCACCCTGGCAAATATCTAAGGCCCTGCCCCTTATAATGTAACAGCTGCACTGAGGCTAAGAAATATGGCCCAAATGTAAAAACAGATCAAAACTCAAAAAATAGAACTAAGCAATGAAGAGATAGTCAACCTATCAGATGCAGAGTTCAAAACACTGGCAATCAGGACGTTCACAGAAATGGCTGAGTACGGTTGCAAAATGGAGGAAAAAGTGAAGGCTATGCAAAGTGAAATAAAGTAAATACAGGGAACCAACAATGAAGGGAAGGAAACCAGGGCTTAAATCAATAATTTGGACCAGAAGGAAGAAATAAACATTCAACAAGAACAGAATAAAGAAACAAGAATTCAAAAAAATAAGGACAGGCTTAGGAACCTCTGAGACAACTTAAAACATTCCAACATCCAAATCATAAACGTGTCAGAAGGAAAAGAGGAAGAATAACAAATGGAAAACATATTTGAAAAAATAATGAAGGAGAAATTCCCTAATCTGGCAAAAGAAATATACTTCCAGGAAGTCTAGGAAGCTCAGAGAGTCCCAAAGAAGTTGGACCCAAGGAAACACACACCAAGGCACATAATTCTTACATAATCCGATATTAGAGATAAGGAGAGAATCTTAAAAGCATCAAGAGAAAAGGAGACAGTTACCTACAAAGGAGTTCCCATAGACTATTAGCTGATTTCTCAAAAGAAAACTTGCAGGCAAGAAGGGGCTAGAAAGACGTATTTGAAATCATGAAAGGCAAGGACCCACATCCAAGATTACTCTATCCAGCAAAGCTATCTATCATTTAGAATGGAAGGGCAGATAAAGTGCTTCCCAGATAAGATGAAGTTAAAGGAGTTCATCATTACCAAGCTCTTATTATATGAAATGTTAAAGGGACTTATCTAAGAAAAAGAAGATGACCAAAACTATGAATAATAAAATGACAATAAACTCACAACTTCAACAACTGAACCTAAAAACAACAAAAACAAAAACAAAAACAAACTAAGCAAACAACTAGAACAGGAACAGAATCACAGAAATGGAGATCACATGGAGGGTTATCAGCAGGGATGGGGAGGGGGGAGAATGGAGAAGTGGTACAGGGAATAAAGAAGCATAACTGGTAGGTAGAAAATAGACAGGGGAGGTTAAGAATAGTATAGGAAATGGAGAAGCCAAAGAACTTATATGTATGACTCATGGACAAGATCTAAGTGGGGGCAGGGTGGGGGTGATGCTGGTGGGAGGGTGGTGTAGGACAGAGGCGAATAAAGAGGAGAGAAAAATTGGACAACTGTAATAGCATAATCAATAAAATACATTTAAAAAAGAATATGGAAATTAAGTGATGCTGTGGGCTACGTTAATAGAAGCAATAGAAGACTCTAAACCTGGTGACAGATAAGGCCTCTCTCCTTTACCACTTCTGGAACAGCGCATCCAGCCAAGCCCCATATTTTATGATAAACAGGAACAAAAGAGAAACATCTGAAAGTGAGGTACTGCTGAAACAATCTTGAGGAATTATATAAACAAGAATGGAAGGAATTCCATGTTTAACTGGAAAGAGGGGGCTCAGGACATCTAATAGTAGCTGCAGGTATGTGTTTTCATGATATGAGAGAGACTGGATCTATAAAAACCAGAGAGCAATGGAAAAGCCAACAGGTGAGAGGTGGAGGAGAAACCTCTAGAAGCACAATGGCAGCCTCACAAAAGAATGAGTGCCTCATCACTGGCAGCATTCCAGATCTTTCCGAGTCGGTGTTAGAGGGAAGATTGCCTTATTGGATAAGAAGTACACTGAGTATCTTCTAAACAACTATCCAAATCTGACAGTCCATGACATAGGGAACTCCGTGGGTAAAGGAAAACATGATTACCTTGCTTTTCTCATATTATTAGTCTTAAAGGATTTACATCAGAGTCCACAGTCACAGTTTTTACCTTAAAGTAAACCTCGTACCCTCTGTTCCACAAACAACATTGCCTAACCCATTAGCTTTTCCATAACAGCAAATGTGATTCACCGAAGCCACAACAGAGTGTTATTCTGGGTTTTTCTTTTAAATCTTAAGTTAGGGACATTATTTTCTTCATTAGAGGCCTTAAGTCAGGGGTGTCAAACTCCTTTTCACCGGGGGCAGCATTAGCCTCACAGTTGCCTTCACAGGGCCGAATGTAATTTTAGGACTGTATAAATGTAACTACTCCTTAACAGTTAAATGAGAGCTTGCCACTGCTGTCAGGTAGAAACAAGGTTCTGGGTCAGATAAAGCAAGGTGGAGGGCTGGATTCTACCCGTGGGCCTTGTGTTTGCCACCTGTGCTTTAAGGAGTATTAGGTTAGAGCTGATGCAGGAAGAATGAGGTCTCAGAGGACCAAGGATAGAGGCAGGACCTATGTAACCTGAGTGCCAGCCACATGCCGGCAGCATGACCTCATGGGAAGTTGGCTTCACCCCCACCTGCGTCCTGAACAAACAGCTTCATGTCATGTAAACCACTAGGACTCACACAGGGGTTGGGCAGCAGTTGCCAGATTCAAATCCACACCTGAAACCATTGCCAGGGACTTTGTCCCTGTACCTGCTTGTCCAGAGCATAAAGTAAGCCTTTGATAAATGCTTTATAAGAGGATTCCCACAGCACGGTGGAGAGACGTATACAAGCTTGGATATGTGGTCCCAGGGGTATAAATGTTCTAGTTCACCTCTGTATTTTCAGGGCCCCATACAGGGTGTGGTACAAATAGTTCCTTTAAAATAATTTATTAGTTATATAAGCAAGACGTATTTGTTCAACATGCGTTTAAATACCAATATTGCCCAATGTACTATGGGCAATGCAAGATAAGACAAGACAATGTTCCTCTCAGAATTCATAATCAGGAGATTGAAAATCAGAGAAAGGCCTCTATGACAATAGAAGGAAAAAGATAGAGGGCTTCACAAGAAATCTCTGTTTGGAATGTTGATGAGAAATCTCTTAAATATTTTTGTAAACTAACGATGAGAACAATAATACTGTACTGAACACCACTATGGTCTGGACTCAAAGCACTCCACATACGTTGTTGTACTTCTCTCTCCTGACTTTGACTTGATAAAATAACCACACAGTGTCAGTATTAGACCTAGAAGCCAGCTTGTCCAACCTCCCATCAAAGGAAGGCTGTCCTGTTTATAAAAAACCTAGCAAACAATTGTCCAGCCTCTGCTAAAAACATCCCCAGTGATGGACCAGTGGTAAACATCTCGCAAAATCTGACCACGTGCTGAGAGGAAAGGCACAACAGTCTTGTGCAAAAGCCTGATCAGATCACAGTACTAAGAACAGTGCCCTGAAATAAGAGGGAAGAGAATATATCATACAGACTTCCGGTCAAGATGGAGGTGTAGGTAAACACAGCTCGCCTCCTCACACAACCACATCAAAATTGCAGCTAAACTATAGAACAACCATCACTCAGAACTGTCAGAAATCAAGTTGAATGGAAGTCCAACAACTATGAAATTTAAAAAACCACATCCATCCAGACTGGTAGGAGGAGAGGAGACACAGAGATGCAGAACAGGCTGGTCCTACACCCACATGTGGTGGATAAACATTCCAGAGGGATATCTCAGGAGTGAGGGGTCCAAGCCCCACATCAGGCCCCCCAGCCCAGGATTCCAGTGCCAGGAACATAAGTTCCCATAACTTCTGGCTACAAAATCCATCAGGGACTGAGTTGGTGGAAGAAACTCCTGAATTCCCAAGCAGTTCCTTTTAAATGATCCGCACATAACTTACTCAGACTCACTCCCTCTGAGCTCCAGCACCAGGGTAGCAGCTTGAAAGGCAGCAGTGGCATATGGGGAGGAACTGAAGTGTCTGGCATCAGGGCAAGAGCTGGGGGGCAGTTTTCCCCCAGACAGAATAGGCATAGGCCACTGTTTCTCTTCTGAATCTTCCCTGGCAGAGAGCCACAGAGCTGGCAGGGAGTACCATATCTGAGACTCCATCAACCTGGCTCACACCATTTGCCCCACCCTAGTGATTCTCTGAGGCTCTGTCCCACCCAACTTACAGCCCCAACAAAGCTGTTAACGGTGGCTTTACCATATGAATGGCTTGTCAGGGCTCATGCTTCTATCTTCCTAAAGCCTCTCAAACAAGCAACAGCCAGTCTCTGTAAGCCCTCAGCCCCCATACCTCTCACTAAGTGGGCCCAGGCCTGGCACTAGCATCACCCAGCCTAGGTTCACAGCTGGGATTTTCCTGGGAACCTCCAAGTCCAGCAAAAAATAGCAGCCATCTTGGATAGCTTTATAGGTCATGCAGGGTGGCCCTGGGCAGAACACAGGTGGGGGCTGACCTTGGCCTGCACAACCCAGGGAATCTCAGAGCCTACATACCCAGTGGAGAGCAACAGACCACATGGGAGCACCACCACCCTGCCCCTGCACAGCTGATCCTCCACAGAGAATGGAGGTTGATGGTCAGTGGTTGCAGCCAGTCCTTGCAGCTGATTGGCCTAGGTATGTCCCTCCCATTGACCTTCCAACAGTAATCAAGGCTCAGCTACAAGAGGAGAGTGTACTTTGCCCACACGAATGGTGCACTTCGAGTACCCAGCTTGGATGATAGGAGAGGCTGTACCATTGGACCCTATAGGACACCTACTACATTAGGCCACGCTACCAAGACAGGGAGTCATAGCAGCTCTATCTATAACATAAAACAAACAACACAGGGAGGATGCCACAATGAGGAGACAAAGAAACATGGCCCAAATGAAAGAACAGATCAAAACTACAGATAAAGAACTAAACAAAGTGGAGATAAGCAATTTATCGATGCAGAGTTCAAAACACTTGTTATAAGGATGGTCAAAGAGCCCTGGCTGGTGTGGCTCAGTGGATTGAGGGCTGGTCTGGGAAGCAAAGGGTACCCAGTTTGATTTCCAGTCAGGGCACATGCCTGGGTAGTGGGCCAGGTCCCCAGTAGGGGGCAAGTAAGAGGCAGCCACACATTGATGTTTCTCTTCCTTTCTTTCTACCTCCCTTCTCTTTTCTCTGAAAATAAATAAATAAAATCTTTTTTTTTTTTTAAAGATGCTCAAGGAACTTAGTGAGGACCTCAACAGCATAAAAAAGATCCAATCAGTTAGGAAAGATGCAGCTATTGAAATAAAGAACAATTTACAGGGAGTCAACAGGAGAACAGATGAAGCTGAGAATCAGATCAATGATTCATAACATAAGGAAGCAAAAAACATCCAATTATAACAACAAGAAGAAAAAAACAATTTTTAAAATAATGAGCATAATGTAAGAAATCTCTGGGACAGCTTGAAGTATTCCAACATTTGCCTCATAGTGTGCCAGAAGGAGAAGAGGAAGAATAAGAAATTGGAAATCTATTTGGAAAAATAATGAAAGAAAACTTCCCTAATTTGGTGAGGGAAATAGACATGCAAGTCCAAGAAACACAGAGTTCTAAACAAGATGGACACAAAGAGGCCCACACCAAGACACAGTCGTAATTAAAATGCCAAAGGTTAAAGATAAAGAGAGAATCTTAAAAGCAGCAAAGGAAAAGCAGTTAGTTACCTATAGGAAAGTTCCCATAAGACTGTCAGCTAAATTCTCAAAAGAAACTTTGCCAACTGAAAGGGATTGGCAAGACTTATTTGAAGTCATGAAAAGCAAGGACCTACAACCAAGATTACTCTATCCAGCAAAGCTATCATTTAGAATTGAAGGCCAGATAAAGAGCTTCCCAGGCATGAAAATACTTAAAGAGTTCATTATCACCAAACCATTATTATCTGAAATGTTAAAGGAACTTATTTAAGAAAAAGAAGATCAAAACTATGAACAATAAAATGGCAACAAATACATATCTATCAACAATTGAATCTAGAAAACAAACTAAGCAAAAGAAGAACAGAGACAGAATCATGGATACAGAAAGCATTTTGGTGGTTGCCGGATGGTAGGAGCACATGGGGGAATGGGTGAAGAGGTGAGAGGATTTAAGAACTACATATAGGTACTTACAGAATAGCTATGGGGATGTAAAATACAGTGTAGAAAATGGAGTAGCCAAAGAGCTTATACTCATGACCTATGGGCATGAACTAGGTGTGGGATTGCTTGAGGGAGTGTGGGGGTGCTAGGAGGAGGGGGAAAAGGGGGAAAGCTTGGGGCAATTGTAACAGCATAATCAATAAGAAAAAAGTTTTTTAAAAAAGGGAAAGAAAGAGCAGCACGAGGCGGACACACTTGCTTTAAACCAAAGATCTCACTGGTGTTCTCCTGCCGGCTCTTAGTTCCCAAATTCGGTGCCGTACTTAGCTGATAAAAGTTCCAAAAAGATTTGTTCAGTGAAACCCACACAGCACCATCTAGGGAAGGACTCATGGCTAAGATGAGTGACAGCTTCTTTAAGATTCTGTCCTAGAACTTTTCCCTGGGAAAATCCAGTCCCAAATTCTTAAGGTCAGACTCCAATTCTTGGCTACTGCACAAGTCAACTGATGTTAGGTATTGGACTTTGGAGAAACTACTGTATGTTTTAAAGATGAAAGAAGGAGTAACAGATTGGCAAAACTGCTCAACTACTGAATACACAATTATTACTGAGAAATAAAACATTCTGGAACAGAAGCCCAGAGAGAACAAAGCCTGTGTATGTGATGTTGGTTTCTATGCTAAAAACTACAGACTGTAAGCAACTTCTGGATCTATTACTGGGTGTGTACTGGCAGAAATCTTTGTTGCTTCTGGAACAACAATAGGAAGAGTTCTTTCTGTTTGCACAGGAGTGAGTTCAGGTGTGGGATGGAGACAGAATGCATAAAATAAATCTTCTGTCATTTCTAGACACAGAGAACTTAAATTAGTTCTTCTGGGCCATAGAGAACCTCCAACTCTTCAAGATTCAATCCCCAGATTAACACAGAATAAAAGGGCTGACGGAAGTCTGTGAATACACTCATGCCTTCACTAACAAAGGGGCTCCTGCTCAAAGTTGTTAGGGGTGCCATGCCTGAGTCCACCTCGTAACGACTCAGGGCAAACACCTGACCCCCACTTTCAGGGTGGCCACAGAGCAGGCCCACTCCGTCCACCCACTCTGAATCCTACCCCTTCCTTTACATGCATTCTGGTTCCAGCTGAACTAAAGGAATAAAAATAAAAATAACAGCCCTGGCTGGTATAGCTCAGTGGATTGAGCGCGGGCTGGGAACCAGAGGGTCCCGGTTCGATTCCCAGTCAGAGCACATGCCTGGGTTGCGGGCTAGGTCCCCGCAAGGGCCATGTGAGAGGCAACCATACATTGCTGTTTCTCTCCCTCTCTTCCTCCCTCCCTTCCTCTTTCTCTAAAAATAAATTAAAAAAAAATAAAATCTTTAAAAAATTTAAAAAATAAAATAAAATAAAAATAACAAAGGGGGCATTTTTTGAGTACTTCCTATCAGACACTATATATGGTGTATGCATGTGTGTGTTCATGTGTATATTTATATGTATTTATGTGTTCGCATGTGTGTGCTTGCGTGTGAAAACATTTGGAGATTTCGAAGAGCAGTTTTTGGTTGAAGAAAGGGAAGTTATTTAGGGAAGAAAGATATCACAAAGGAGATGTCCTGTACAAGAAGGGAGGCCTTGAGACACAAAGTCAATTTTTCTGTGTGGGCAACTCTGGACTCAGATGCTCTACCTGGTTCAGTCCATGTACTGCTAATTACATGTCTCCCTTGGTATCTGTCTCTCTGAAAGTAATGTTATTTCCCAGTTAACATATGATATAACAGATACATGTCTATAATACATGGTCCCAAATAATGCAAATACTCCATAAGAATCCAGGCTTTGCCAGGCCAGGGTCCCTCAAAGATTTCCAAGTATTTTCTTAGGCTATGCAAAAGCATCTTCTTCTTTAAAAGCCAGACACCAAATGCATGCCTTAAGCCAAACCTGAGAGCAAGAATGCCTTCCCATGTCATTTGTGTGTGACAAGCTCAGTATCTGCAGTAGCCATAGCCCATCTGGAGTCCGGAGAAGACTTGCCTACTCTTAAAATAGTCCATCAAACCCAAACCACCCTGGAACATCTGCAGTGTGCAGGAGCACATAGAGGTGAAACCAATGAGACATCAGCTCATGGAATTAGCTGGGAGAAGAAAAACACAGTCATTTCAATAGCAAGAGATAAATACAATGCACCACATGACTGCACATGTTTGTTGTTAAGGGGGTAAGAGTTGCTAGAGAAGATGGAATTAGGGGTGCCTAGCAGTGGACTGGGAGGGTCGAGCACATGTGGAGTTGGAGCCAGGAGACCAGGAGCTCTGGCCAGAGAGGAAGGAGGCGGTCAGGGTAAGGAAATTGATGCCCACACACTGGCACAGGAGAGCCTGCCATGGGCACGGGGTCACAGGTCACACGCAGTTCAGCCCTGCAAGTATGGAAGAGTAAATCCCTGGGGCAGAGGGACACACAAGACATCTAGGCCCTTCTACCCACTGGGCCCAAGGATCATAGTTCCTCAAATTGTCTGAGTTGTCAATTAAACACAGGCACCATACCAAGTATTAAAGGGATACAAAAGAAAGTATAAAGGACACCCTCATTGGACCCAAAGAATATATCACTCAGTTTGGGGAAAGCACAAGCAACACTTGGTGCACCATGTGGAGCCGAAACAACCAAGACTGCTGATGAGAGCTTTAGGCACACAGGTGTGCTGCGAGTTCACGTTCAGTGAGCAGACAGGAGGGAGGGAGAGGAGGAAACTAATGTCCTCAGAGCAGTGGGTCAGGACACCAGCCACCCACTGAGCACAGCCCCACCTAAAGCACAAGACACCTCGGGCACCAGCAGGTGTCAGCCATGATCACGCTTACTGGGCAAGCGCCTTGATTGTCCCATCCTGTAATGAATTCCACGTCTGGTGGCAATTATCCTGCAGATTGGAATTTCTCCTGAGTCAATCAATATGAACTTTGGTTTCTGAGATAGAAATGGAAATAAAGTTAGATATAAAAACTCATCACATGGCACTTCCATCAACCCCAGCAGCTAGAAACAGGGGAGATGGAAGGGCTGGAGGGTCCGCTGATGGACTCCTCATTGCAGCCTCCCAGAAAGTCCATGTTCTGTCTACGGCCTCCTACCTGGCCAAGGCAAGCCTCCGTGTGGAGAGCCTCAGTGGATGGAGGGGTCGCTCCTGGCTTCTACATGAGCTGGCCGGGTGGCCCTAAACATGCCATATCATTTCTCTGGGCCTCAGTTTCCCCATCAGCAGAATGGGGTTGTCATTCCTATTCTCAGGTGGAGAGACCTTGCGAGATGCTTAGTTTTGAGCCTCCAAGTTTCTCTGCCCTCCAGACTGTACTTTATCCCACTCCCTCCTCTAAAAGTCATCCTGCCCGCATCCAACAGAATCCGAAGTGGGAGGAATGTCTCATCCTAGGATGCTAGAGCGGAATCTGTCATCCCTCACTTTGATTTCTCAGAAAGCTACCCAAGCAAGCAGGTTACCCCACATGAATGGTACCCCAACATCACTTCTTCAGAAGCTGTCCCACCTTCCCTTGACCTTATCCTGCTCAGTCTCCCGGCTGTGTGTTCCCATGAATCCCTCCCTCTGTTCTATCATGTCACACAATACAGTAATTATTCCTTGCATAATTATCTGTCTTCTCCACTCAGACTCCACACCCTGCGAAGGCAAGGACCGTATCCTCCTGATCATTACCATACTGCCTTGTTGAGCACAGAGATGACCGGTAAAAATTTAGCGCACTTAATTTTCTTTAAAACTAGAGATTGACAGCTTTGTGCAGTGACAGTACCAAAGCCAATGAGGTTTATCCGAAACACGATTATTGGTCATTGTACACTAGAGATTGAATGATATTTCTGGAATTCAGGATTTCTATATAATCACCCAAATGCTCAGCTTAGGCAGTTGGGCGAAGGGATATGCAAGGGAAAATGTTCCTCTGCAGGTTTCCAATCTGCAGGCCTGCCTGGCAGGGTTTGGACTTGCCAGCACCCACAATCATGCGAGCCAGTTCTTCAAAATGAACCTCTCCTGTCTCTCCTCTCCTCTTCTTGCCCCTGAGGAACTGCTCTACCTGAAAGGACCCCAGAGAGGTTTGGGACCCAGAAACACCAGGTTTGAAAAAGAACACCGCTGAGAAGAGGGACCAAACATGCAAGGATTAAGAGAGAATTTGTGAAAGACCTGGCTACACATAGGCCTCCTGACCCCACACAGAGCGCAAGCCACAGCCGGGCATGTGCCCGCTAGGCTTTCCTTTCAGAAAAGTGAGTGTGGTAGAGACCAGAGCAGCAAATACTGACCACAGAATGAACACTTCCACGTTCTGCCCCTTAGCAGTCTTCCAGCTTAATAATGGTCTCCTGGCTTCCTCATCATTAGCAAAGTCCACCAGCCAGCAAAACCGAACCGTCTACGCAGAGCTCCCACGGAACGTTTCATGTTCCATTTGTGCTATGTATGAACACCCACAGATCACCAGATGTTTGAGGGGATCCAGCCACATGAAAGATAAAGTGCTGGGCAAACGTGAAGAAAACAAGATAGTGCAGGATGCAGGTAATTCAGGAAAGATAACGGAACTTCAATTTTTTTCTATTTTAAGGGATATTCAATGGAACACTGTACCAATGAACAAAAGAACTGCATGTTATAAAGAAAGTGCTGAACCACACGAAAGAGATTTTAAACATAAAAACAAATGGTTGGCAAAAGTTTAAAAATATAGAAAATTAAGGAGCTAAAATTTTGTAATTCTTCTAGAAAACAGAATGGAATACAAAGAAAAGAATAATGAGTGCTAGCAGAATGAGACATAAATTTCAGAATATCAGATAAAAACATGATCCTAAATACTTACAGGGAAAGAAAAACATCAAGATTTCCTACTGTGTCTTTCTGGCACCAAGTCTTCTCATCATCATTGCTAGATACCAGAAGGCAATGGAGCCAAAGTCCTCAACCATGGAATGATTTTTTCAAACTAGATTTGTACATCTAGCTAAGTGATAATCAAATGTGAAAACTTAAAGATACATTTTCAAGCATGGAAAATAAAAAGAAACTTAACCTTGGGTGTACATGTTTTTAAAAAGCAGAGAAACTAGGAATATATTCCAGAAAAACCAACACATAAAACAAGATATAAGTTCTGGTTATGCTCAGTTTTTATTTTCCTCCCTCTGCCTCCCAAGAATGTTCTTCCATTGTTAGGCTAGTTTTGCTTTGTTCTGCTTTTTGGATGGATAGTATTTGCAACACCAAATCAAGAGGAAAAATAGAAAGACAAAAGATAGAAAAGGTTAGAAATAGAAAAATAGGTTTTGAAAGAATTTAACAGAGATATTGAGACACTGATAAAAAAAAAAGAAGAAGAAGAAGAAAGTAGACAGGGGAGGAAAGGAGAACTTTTAAGAATTATTGTCTACAGAGCCCCAATGTGGTGCTTGAGAAGTCAACTGCAAGTAGGAATTTGGGTTGTTTTTAAATACGTTTTTCATTGGTGGGATGTCTTCCTTTAACCTCAAAGCTACTACAAGGCTAGACCACTTGGGTCATGTCCTTATAGTGTTATCGATTGACAACAGTAATCTCAGTCTCAAACCACAGATTATATAATCAAAAGAAATATGTGGTAAGCCTGGGAAGAGAGGCATGTGATTTAGGTGGAATCAAGATTTAACATTTATTCTTTTATCAAGGAAAACTGAAAGTAAAATTAACTGCAGATACATACATGCTAAATAGCAGTAGAAGATAAAATAAACAAAGGTTTTTTTTTTTAAAGTAATAGTAAGAAAGCACAAAGGAAAAGGACTTGTACAACAGAAGAGGACTTAGAAAGCTCTTCCTCTTGCTCCCTGCTCTGTAGTGGTTTACACTGCATCACAGCTGAATGGTCCCTGAAATAGGGTATCTCCTTGGCAAACTCCCCAGCTGATTATTTGCCCTGGAAATCCACTCTTGGTAGCCAATGCAATGATACTTGAAATGAAAATAAGAATTATTTATGTTAAAAAGTAAAACTGCATTATAAGTTTCAGATATTAATATAATTATATGCTTAGAAAATTCAATAAAATCAATACTAACAGCAACCATCACAACAAAGCCACCTTAACTGTGAGTAATTAATAATGTACCCAGAATCAAAATAAATCTACCAAAATTATAAGCATCCTAAGGCCTCTTTGTCTCATTTTTTAATTGTTCATTGTTTTTGTATTCTCTTGTTACCTCTTCTGAATTTCCTGATATAATGATTATGATAAATGACAATAATAACAATCATTTATCAAGTGCTTACTATGTTGTAGGAACTGAGCCACGTGACTTATTCATCACATATAATGTTAATAGCTTCAGTAGAGCATGGTCTTCAGTCTGTGGATTGGGATACTAAAGTTTAGCAAGGCTGAATGCTTCCCACACAGTTACATTTATAGTAACTAGAGCCCTGGCTGGTGTGGCTCAGCGGGTTGAGTGCTGGCCTGTGAACCAAAAGGGCGCTGGTTCGATTCCCAGTCAGGACATATGCCTGGGTCCTGGACCAGATCCCCCGTTGGAAGCATTCAAAAGGCATCCAGTGGATGTTTCTCTCACACATCAATGTTTCTCTTCCTCTCTTTCTCCCTCTCTTCGCTTCTCTCTAAAAATAAATAAATAAATAAATATTATAGTGACTAGAAAACCTGGATTTTCAGCCCATGTTTCTCTGGATACACAGTCTGTTCCCTTTACTACATAGACCTGTCCTAAGTATGTGAACATGTAAATGTCATTTTCTCACATACCACCTGTAATTGTTAGCAGAAGGTGTGTTTGTGGGAAACGGGACCTCACAAAGAGGATGTCACCTACACAAAAGATTAAATACTTGCCACCTACACAGGACCCTGTGAATCTGGGGCTGCAGATGCATGAAGTTCAGCTACAAGTAGTGATGATTCTTACTCTCCCAGAATAAACTTCTCCAGCACCTGGTCTACTTTCAAAAGATGAAAATGCACACTGCTGCTTCAGTGATCTCTAATTCAATGCCTTTCTGACGATGATCAGCAGTATTTACTCAGAATGTTTTTCCAGTCATTTTATTTTTGTCTTCGCCCAGCTGACAGTCTATTTTTCTCTCATTTTATTTAGTTTCTTTCACATTTTATATTGTTCTTCTTTAAGTTCTTATTTTTATTCTAACTTTTATACTCATTTTAGCAGGACAGAGATGGTCTACCCTTTGTCCCTTTTAGACTCGGCACCCTATGCTCACCGGGTTTGGTTTCGGACTGGGGTGAATGTCTACCATCGCTACCGACTGTGGAATGTCAGCAGAGGGCTGTCGGTTTCCAGGCCTTAGCCCTTCAAGGGCTCAGGCACAAGCTCATGCAGAGGTCAGCACTCACAGGCACAGGTGAAGCTGTGGGGCATGGGAAGCTCAGTAAGCAATGCTTGGAGACCAGGGCCTTCACTTTCCCTAAAGTTAAAAAAGAGAATGAATACTTACAGGGGAAAATGAAAGAGAAAAATCTCTAAATTTCCTCCAGCAGGTCACTGACATAGACAGCTGCACATTTTCGTAGTTACTTTTATTTAAAATCCTCACCCAAGGATATGTTCGTTGATTTTAGAGAGAGGAGGGGAGAGAGAGAGAATGAAACATCGACCGGTTGCCTCTTGTTTGCATCCTGACCATGGATCAAACCCGCAACCTGGGTGCATGCCCTGACCAGGAATCAAACTTGCAAGCTTTTGGTATATGAGACAACACTCCAACCAGGTGAGCCATCCAGCCAGGGCTCATAGTAACTTTTAAAATAGGTATTGTGTATACCTAGAAAGTTCTATCTACACTCATTCATCAAAAAAGGTAAATTTATATTCTTAGAAAAGGGAATGTGCACATAAAAAGATCTTGGCATCACTACTCGTTAGGGAAGTGCAAATTAAAACTACAGTCACACTCATTAGGACAGCCATATAAAAAAAATAACCCCACTGAAAATACCAAGTGTTGATGATGATGTGAAGAAATATGAACGCACACATTGCTGATGCAGCCAGTATGAAAAACAGCATAGTGGCTTCTCAGAAATGTAAGCATAGAATTCCCATAGAATCCAGCAATCCTAAATCTGAGTATATATATAAAAGAATTAAAAGCAAGGACTCAAATATTTGTACACCATATTCATAGTAGCATACACACATTAGTCAAAAGGCGGAAATAACACAAATGTCCATTGACAAATCAATAGACAAACAAAATGTGGCACATTCATACAATTGGATATTATTCAGCCCTAAGAAGGGGGAAAAGGCTGACACATGCTACAATATGATGAACCTTGAGGACATGGCGCTAAGTGAAATAAGTCAGTCACAAAACAATAAATATTATATGGCTCAACTCAGAAGAGGTCCCTGGAGTAGTCAAATTCGCAGCAACTGAAGAGTGAGTGGTGAGTGACAGTGGTTGGGGAAAAGGGCTGTGGGACAGACAGTTTCAGTTTGGGAAGATGAAAAATTTTCTGGAGATGGACGGTGGTGGTGGCTACATAACAATGTGAATGTGCTTAATGTGACGGAACTGTACACTTAACTATGGTTAACATGGTAGATTTTATTTGTGCATTTTTACCACTATTAAAATTAAAATTTTAAAGGGGTTATCAGTTTATTCTGGTGGCCTCCAAACACAGATTCAATGCAGACAGAGTTACTAGGGGTCAGTGTGGTGGGAAACAAGTCCAGAGATGGGCAAGGGGGGATTTAAACTGAATAGGGCCCAGGGAGGTCGGCTACCATGAGAGGGCAATGGGGACGAGGGGAAAGGCACCAAAGGCAAAAGGGACCAGGATGGATATGCAAAACACTGAATGAGAAGCACAACACTGAGAGTTCCAGACTTATCCCTGCCACCCCCGACATCGTCAGCCTCTTGGACTTACCATCTTGTGTTACCATCATAATTCAGTAAGGAGCTGAGAGGGAAAGACAAGCACGCAGGCATGTACACATTCACACACAGACACACAAATCCACACACAGCCTAATATCTCCTGGTGGCTGGCAGCATCCTCCTTTGTGCTGCAGGTGTCGCAGGCGGGGTGGAACAGGCTGACGTGTGCTGAGAATTGATCCTGACGTGGTGCTTTACAGAGCTCTGTGAAAGCTCTAAACATGGTTTTACCTTTTGACCGCCTGGTTCACATCTGCCTACCACGTCATCCCCTGGCCCAAAGCATTCAGTAATTAAGGATAACAAGAATGGAAGAATCAGGAGGAGGCTCATTGGCACTCACCCCGCCTTGAAATCTGATGCTTCTTGGCAGGAAAGAGTTACTTTAGTGGATAAACCTGGCAGAATTTACCTTAACCAACTGATAAAGCCAACATCACCAAGACTGGAACAAATGGATAATTTGTGCTCCTGATGTGATATACTGAGAAGAACGCAACATCGCTCTGTGGTATTCCTGCCCAAAATGCATAGCTGGAATCTAATTATGAGGAAACATTAGACAAGCCCAAATTAAGGGACATTCTACAAAATAACTGGCCTGTTCTCTCTAAAAATATCAAGAAAAACAAATAAAGTTTAAAGTACTGTTACTTATCTCCAGAGATGATCCTGGATGAGGAAAAAATTATATAAAGGACCTGATTGAGACAACTAACAAAATTTGGATATGTACTGTTTGTTAGGTAATATTATTGAACAGTTAAATGGGTTGATTTTGGATTATACCATTGCCATGATACGTGAAGACAGAAGCAGAGATTGGTGTAGTACATTTACAAACCAAGGAAGATCAAAAATCACCAGCAAACCATCACTAGCCGGGGAGAAGCCTGGTACAGATTCTTCCTCACAGCCTCAGACAGAGCCAGCCCTGCAGACGACAACGTGATCTGGGACTTCCGGCCTCCGCAGCTGTGAGAAGCAAATGTCTGTTGTTTTAAGGTGTCCGGTCTCGGTACCTTGTTAAAGAAGCCTGAGCTGGCTGAGACGGTGACCATTTTAAGGGCTTGGTTTCTGGTCTGAATGCAACAGGAGGGAGGGCCTTGGTGAGTTTTAAGCAAAGGAGGGCCATGATTTGAATGACATTTTAAGAGGATCTCTGTAGCTTTGGTGGTAATAAAGACCACGGGAGGAAGGAGCAAGGGAGAAAGCAGAAAGGACAGTAGCTTAAGGCAGGGTGGTAGCAGTGGTGATGGAGGTGAAAAGTGGACAGTTTCTAAATATTTCTATGGGCGCAGCCAACAAGAACTCTTGATGGATTAACATGGGGTCTGAGAAGAAGTTTGGTCTGAGCAACTAGGAGGATGGCGTTGCCTTCAACATAGTTAGGGAGATCTGCAGGGGGCAGGTTTGGGGAGGAAATTGGGTGTTTTGTTTGTTCCAATAGGACTGAGATGACCATGAACATCTGAGCAAAGTTGTCTGCCAGGCAACTGGTTGTACTTGCCTTGGTTCAGGAAAGGACAGGGCTGGAGATCCAAGTTTGTGAGTCTACTGGGCAGACAGTAGGGAGGGAGGTGTTATATACCATCATGGGTTGGATCCCCAAGGGGGAAGTGCCTCTCACAATGTCAGGCGCACTCTGCCTAGAGAAGCCCCCAGGGCACCCCGGCTGTAAGAACACTCAGTGAAGGCGAGTGCGCAGGTCAGGGCAGGCTGGCTGCTATAACAAACAGGGCCGAACATTCATGGCTTATCACAATGGAATTCGCATTTCATTTACATGACATGAATTGCGGGACTCCTCAGCACGCCTAGTCTAGGGGCTCCTTGGCAACAAGTACTGTCTCCCTGCTTCATGTCTTCACACCGTTCCACTCAGCTCTCCCACACTGATTCTGTGTGCCTCTAGGCAAGTGGCAGTCTGCAGACATCAGCCTCAGGTAACAGGCTGGGGCTTTGAAGACCATTCCCTGTTCATCAAGTCTCTTGCCACCTTAATCCCATCCACGTCCCTTTTGCCCTACTCAAGAAAGCCATGGCACCTCGCAGAAGGATCCCACCAGCCTTGAATTTGTGCTAGAGTCCACTGTAGGGTTCTGAAGGGAGAGAGGACGTAGGAAATAGCCACCAATCCTCCCCGACAATGGTGTCTGTCATGCCTTGGGGATCTGCCTTGCACACCTGACTGGCAAACTGGAGGAAGAGGGGAAGTAGGGAAGTTGCCCAATAGATTGACAAGGTTCATAATACTCGCTCCCTATGCTGGCAGGCTCATAAGCCGAGTCCGAATGAAGGGAGGCAGCCAGGACTCTCACATCCAGGGCAGATGATAGGAGAGGAAAAGTGCTTCAGAAAACCCATTCCTCGACTTAGCCAGGTGACTCAGTTGTTTGGAGCATCATCCCATACACCAGAAATGGTGAGGATTCAATTCCCAGTCAGGACACATACCTCAGTTGCAGGCTTGATCACTGGAGTGTGTAGAGAGGCAATTGATCTCTCTCTCTCCCCCACCCCCAATCCCTCTCTCTCAATCTCTCTGTCTCTCTCTCCCTTCCTCATTCTCTAAAATAAATAAGCATATCCTCAGGTGAGGATTAAAAAGAAAGAAAACCCACTCCTCACACAAATCCATCACTGGACCACACCAGGGGGCCCCAGAAAAGGCCCTTTTCATAACATAAGCCTGAGCTAAATCATGAATATTTCCCAGAGTCCTCCTGTGAAATGTCAAATCTTCAGAAACACAGGATTGCCTAATCTCTAAAAACAGGGAAAAAGAACCAGAAATCCAGCAAAGTGCCTTCCCCCAGGTGGGAAATAGATTGAATATTGGAAGAAAGAAGAAAACAAAATGTCTGTTAAAGAGAACACTTTCCCTAAGAACAACTTATCATTGACAGGGGAAGTATAATTTAGAGAAATATGAATAAATGGAGACTTTATTTATAATTGGCAATTAATATAGGCTCATTATGCTAATCTAAGAATTAGGAGAAGGCCAGGATTGCCTTTAATGACTTTTAATTGGGTTAATTTGAGGCTGCTAGCTTATTTCCCACAGAGTGGGACTGCAGTTGACTGCAGGAATATGTTGTACAAGTCACATTGGGGTGGGGACCTCCGTCTTAAGGACAGAAGGATGGAAGGAGAGGATGGGAACATATTGTCCCTGTGACTTTAGCCAATACCCTGGGCCCTTCTGAGCCTATGCTCAGTCCAGGGCGGAGGGGTCCATGACTCAGCTTATGGCAACAGCCCCAAGGACTCGCGGACAATGACACTGCATGGTGGGGGCGGAAATGGAGGAGTTGGTACAAACAATACCCTCCACAGGCTTCCTTTCACCGGGTCATTAAACAAAAGGTATTGAAGTCTGCATGTGAACTTTGTCATTCTCTGGAAACTGCCTCTCACAATGTCAGGCTTATTAAAATCATTGGTTCAATTGACTAAAATTTGCATGTCTCCCAAACACACCATTTTACTGGTACCTACGCAGGCCCATCCACACTGAGTATCAACAACATGGAGCCTTGCCAAGGGCAGACTGTGGGCCAATGACTCCGGTACCACCTTACACACACACTACCGTCCCCACAATAGCCATACATGATTGCCATTTGAAAGACGAGAAAAATGATGTCCAGCCGAAGTCTCAGAGCTGGTCAGTGCCTGAGCCAGGCTGGCCTGCCCCCCTAGCCACTAAGCAACCCCCTCCTAGAGAGTGACCACCTTACTCCTGAGACTTGAGAGGCCAGGCGTTCCTGCTCACCTTGTCTTCTATCCTATTGACCCAGGCACTTCCTGCCTGGCCCTCATCTGCCACCTCAATCAGTGAGCTGGGGGCAGCAGTGAGCCTCCAGCTGTGCCCCAGACCCATCCTGTTCCCAGAGACAGGAAGGCTGTGGCAATGACAATAGGTTCTCCTTTCATGAGAAGCAGGAGTGCGCAGGCATGAGGACTGCAGATACCAGGAGGAGCAGAAGGCTGAGTGGGATCAAGCAGGGTGCATCGCAGCACCTTCTCTTTATGTTTGGAGAATAGGCTTGGGAGGAACAGGGTCATCAAAGAAATGAAGGTCAGTCTAGATGTGCTTAGTTTGGACTGCCCAAATTTCAGGACGTTCCGCTGAATGCATCCAGTAGACAGTAGAAATATAGAACTGATGCTTAGCAAAGAGGTGAGTCTATTACTAAAAATTCAGGGTGAACTTTCGTACAAGTTACAGTTGAAGGCATGGGAATGTAAAGCAAAAAATAAAGTCAAGGATGGAATCTGGGGAAGGAGAAATTTGAATGTTTGCCCCAAACTAGCCTTTGAGATCAACTAGCCTTTGATATAGGCCCTTATTATTAAAATAATACATGTGATCTTTTTCCTACTCAAATCTCATATTTTGAAAAGAATATTCATAGGAGTAAGAAAAATAATGATCTTTAAAATGAGAAATTTAAAATCTGGGGTTGCATTACATAAAAAACAATGTATCTAATGATTATACTATCCCCCCTCAAATCCTTAGAAAAGATACAATGAAGACTTCCAAGCAAACAGAGAGAGAAGGCACAAAGGTTACCCCCACTGCTCACCTCCCACTGCAGTAGAAGAGACACCAAACTACATGCCATGTCCACGTGGTGATCTGTACTTAACGTGTGCTGGGAATTAGGGAAACAGTCTGAGTGTGAAATGTGAAGTAAGACCTCTTCGGTATTTAAAGAAAAGGAAGAATTACAGCCTGTTAACTCCCATGCCACAAATATTAGATGTTTCATAAAAGTCACAGCTAGGGTCACCAATGTTCCTTTGCTTCTACATCCAGGGTCCTCTTTGCACACCTGATCTGACTGCCTGTCGCGGATTTCGACCCGCAAAATCCGTGGGGGGACCGCCCCGATCATGTGAATCAATCTTACCCAGAGACACGCTTGGAGGTGAGAATCCGACGGCCACGGGTCTCCTCCACCATCCCCATCTTGGGGAGAAAGACCTCGTGGGTTGCTTAGCCGGGGCTTTTATTAGAGGCATTAAGACATATTTACATAGGATTGATTATTCATGGGATTAAGCAGAACAGGTAGGATTACTCATAGCAGGGCATTAGGATGTAAATTCAGGTCCGGTGGCAGACAGGACCAGGATAATATAATATGCAGGGGTCAGCAAGCCAGAACTTTTTAAGATACATCTTTGCCAAATTCCTATTAGAGAATTTCCATTCCACAGACATGATCCACACTTGCTCACACGGGAATCACACGGAGCTGTGCTCAAAACGTGTAAATTCTCAGGACTGCGTGTTTACACGTGTGTGGAAATCACTGCCACAACTGCCCATGACATTTCACACAATGACAGTCCCTTCTGCTCTTTGGGTGTCCCTCCTTCATGATTTTGGTCAGTTTCTTCATTCCACCCACTACCTTCCTATCAGTGTCTTCAGACCTCGTTCCCAAGTCTGCTTTTGTTTTCACACTTCATGCTCTCCCTGGCTGAGGAAGTCACTCTTGACTTTCCCTCAATCACTCAATCTCCCCCTACACTCAATCAATCACCAAGTCCTGTCAATCCCCATTCCTAAACATTCCTCAAATCTGATCCTTCTTACCATCACGGCTGGTGCCCTACATTAGATCACCAATATATTTCATCTGTTTCAGGGGCAGTTCTCTCATTCACCTTCTGTCTCCAGTCCAGCAGCTCCATCTCACAGCTCCCTTTTCATCCATTCATTTATGTATCTATGTATCTACGCATCCATCCATCTATCCACCTATCTACACCCACCCATCCACCCATGTACCCACTTATTCACCCATCTACTCATTTATTCACCACCCATAAATTAATTCACTAATCTACCCAACCATTCACTAATCCACCCAGCTGTTCATCCACCTGTACACTTGCCTACCCATTTACCCATCCATCTACCCATTCACTCACTCATTCACCCATCCCCTCATTCATCACCCACCCACTGACCCAACCATACATCCACCTACCCATTCACCAATTCATTCATTCACCCATCCCCCATCTATTTACCCATTCATACACACATTTACCCATCTATCCATCCGTCCATCCACCTATTCACATCCATTAACCCACCCATTCATCAATTCATTCATCCACTCATCTACCCATCCATCCCCCGCACCTGTCCACCCATTCATCATCCATCCATTAATCCATTATCCATCCACCCATCCATCTGGTGGTCATACCATAGTCACTGTGCCCCACCTAGAAAGAAGGCTTGCATCTTTTCCTACAATGGCTCTTTGCTGCTCTCAGATGGAGTAAAACTCCTCAAAGTGATAAACGATGTCCTCTGTGGTTCATCCTTGCTTACTCTCCTGATCTCATCTCATCTTCCTTCCATTTTTTGCTTTCCAAGCTTTACACAAGGAGTTCATCTCATTCCCAAGCAGGTTACCCTCTGAGTCTCTCACCTCTATCCAGTTCTCAGCACAACCTGTTAGAAGGTACATTCTTGACCACCCCCATGCCTTTATAGTCAGCTATAAGAAGGACGGGTTAGGGGGAGAAAAAGAAATCTTAAGGTCAGATTGAGGACACCCTTGAATTTTAAACTAAGGAAGTTGGCCACTTTTAAATGAACTACCTAACCTTATTTATGGAATTTCGTACATCAAAACTCTACTTTTTCCTAATAATAAACAGTGTGTTAGAGTAAATGTATACACGAAAACCTTCCACAGTGCAGTTTTGGTGTTAAAACAAATGTTTGTAGAAAGATTTCATACATGCAATGAGGAAGTTTGGTAAGTGTTTTTCCACTAATTTTTTGACTAGGAAGCTTCCCTGATTTTGATGCAAGGCAGCATCCAAAAGATGCACCTGTGGAGAGGAAAAAGCGAACAAAGACAAGCAGTCACATCTGTGCCAGATGCTCTTCTCAATAACACTTCATCCAGGGAACATGATAAAGAGCACACCAGGTACAGATTTTTTTTCAACATTTCCAAGCGGAACTCATTTGAATGCCCTGACTGTGGTGTGGTGTTCCAACGCATGGTGTTGCCATTGTCAGAGTGCAGATGAATGGCCTCTGTCATAAAGGCCCCTTTGGCTCTATCCGACACAACCTAAACAATGCCTTCGCCCCTCTTCCCGTGACTGAGGGCAATTTGCAAGGCTGATTTCCTCCACTTTTTTATTAAGGCACATTACAATAATGCCTCGATATCTAGAAGAATTTATTTCCATTCCTAACATCACATCTTTTTTCAAGACTCACTTCAAATTCAGCACTTTTAACAACTCATTTGAATAATTAGTGAGGTCAAAAATGCTAACTCATTGAAGATGTTATTTCCATCTTCACTAAGATTTCCCATGAGGTCCAATCCCATATCGCTAACGTGACTCCAGAGAGACATTTCCTAAAGACTCAAAAGAACATTTCATATTCAAGTTGAAGTAAATTGTCTATGAAAAACAAATAAGCAAACAAAACCGAACAAAAACTGTGCTAAGTCTTAGTGGTAGTGGTTGTAAACTATTTAAATACGCAAAGGTGCCCGTGTCACCAAAACAAGTAAATCACAGAACCACCGTTCTTCTTTTGGTGGTTTATATGGGGCCCTCCATAACGGTAGGAAAATGAATCTTTTAATGTCTCTTTAAAGCAGTTGATTTTTCTAATAACATCTGTCATTCTGCTGACATTTTCTGTATTTAATTCTGTTATATAAATTCTTTCAATCAAGCTAGTGGGTCATTAAGTTTTCATCCAGCAAAGCCTTGTTGAACATCAGCTGTGTGTCAAATACTAATCTAGGTTGGACAGATTTAAAGATAATTAAAAGATAAGGACAAGTTGCTAGGCAAGGACAGTCTACTGGACAAGATCTAATGTAAACAAGTAATTAGGTCTGGTGGGATGCATAACCTAATAGAGGTTGGTGTCATAAAGTGACTGATGCTTGGAAGAAGGGCAAGGAGGGAAGCAACAAGCGACAGTTCACAGAAAAGAAAGATCTGGCCTGGAAGTGGCCATGTTAAGCAATAGCTCTTTACAGGAAAACAGGGAGAGACCAGCATGGGCAGCGTCCAGAGAAGAAGAAAGCAGGAATGGGTATGTTACATTAGGGAACAATAAGTACTGCAAAGCAGACAGGTTATGGACATCCTCTGAAATAGCATAGGAGATGGGGTTGGGAAGGCCAATGGAAAGTCCTTGACGTCAGTCAGCCCAAACCCAGCTTGCACCAGATGGGAAGACATGAAAGAGTTTTCAACAGAGGAGTAAAGTAGGTAGGTTTGCATTGGATACAGTCACTCCAGCAGCAAAGCCGAGGATGGACTGGGGTAGGTGAGAAACACACCATAGAGTCAAATTATGAGACCAGTAGAATTGCTGCAGCTAGAGAAGGGAAAAATAAGGCAGCAGTTATGGGAAGAGGAAAATATAAGGACTTGATGTGAAGCAACTAAACTTGCATGATTTTTTAACAAAAATGTGTAAAAACTGCAGGGTTTATTGCAAACAGGTCTTTAAGGATAGGTAAAAACAAGATCTTGATATTGCGAAAGAGGAAGAACAGAATAAAGCTCCGTGGAGCCAAAGGTATTGAGTTAATTATCACAAAGTTGGTCAATAAAATCTACCTTTGATGATAAAGATAATTTTTAATTAAAATTAATTCTATTTTCTACAACAAATATTTTAGGAAAAATAAATTTCTAAAATATTTACTCTCAATGTTACACTTCAACAGATTTTGGAACTAGTGAAACAAGACCTTAATAAATGTAGGTGCCTTTCTCTCTTCATAAATAGATTTAGAAACTCAACTTCAGATAATAAGATGTGGAATACATAGAGTTTTGACTTGAATTTTTAAAACAACAATTGTATAATAATCCTTTTCTCCCTAACAATATGCAGTGGCTATTCCAAGATTTGTTCTCTCAGGGCAAGTTTTTCATTGTTTCAATGAGCTTCATCAAACTTCAAATTAGAATTACAGCTTCTAGCCAGTGCTAAATTGAAGATTCTAGGATTTCTGATATTATGTCCATAACATAATATGAAAGTTGAAGAAGGAGGAAGAGTCTAGAGTGACTCAGGTTTGGATAACTGGGAAAATGGCAGTACTGTTAACTGAGAGAGTTAATAAAAGAAGAACAAGTAACTTAGGGTAGGTGCTTGCAGACATTCAAGTAGAGAAGGTGTCTTACTGCACTCAGGTAGAGACATTCAGTCTGGCATTTGAGAAATCTGGATTAAAAATATCTGTTAGGAAGCTGTTAACCTAGTGGCAGCAACTAAAGACATAGAAGTAACTGAAGGAGCTTGGGATGCAGGTAAAATGAGAAGAGAAGAGGGGGGCAAGCTGATCCAAGACCTTAAATAAGGACCAGGTATGCAGGGTGGATCATCCCTCAGGACAGATTGGGAACAGTAGAGAGAGAGAAGAAGGAGGACCAGAAAAAGTAGTACCACAGAGGCCAAAGGAAAAGGAGTTCCAAGTGTAAGAGTGAGAAATTGTAATCCACCCCACCATTCTTTTGGCATTGTTTCTGTAAATGCTGGCTCTAATAAATAACTTGTAGGTGAACAACATGTTTGTATAAGAATTGTAGGAACTGACTTCAAAAGACACTGACTCTGACCTTTGGTCCTCCCAGCTCTGGGAGATTTGCTGACCTTCCACCATAAAACCAGAATGAGGCACACCGGACCATCACTTGACCAGCTGCAAGGTCCTTATCAGAACGGACCGTGCTGGTCTGCATGCAGACAGCTTTTCAACCCCCCGATCTCTGCTCTGCCTTTCCTCTCCCTTCTTATTAAAACTTTCTGCCAGCACTTTTGCAGAGATGTTAAAACTTAAAACTTTCTGCAGAGATGTTAAGATGGGCTGTCGGACACAAATCCACCATCTTCTCAGGTGGCCAGAACCTGAATAAATACCTTCCTTCTCGCCAGCACCTGTCTGACGAGTTTGGCTTCCATTGTGGCAGGCAGCCAAACCGGGCTTCATTACACAAGGACAATGTTGTCAATGGGGCTGCGAGCTCTAGAGGGGAATAGACATGAGAACTGGAAAGTCTTCATGGATGTGGCGATTAGGAGGGCATTAGTGACCATAGAAACTCACAATTTAATTCATCAAAATGTCCTTTCCTAATGTCAAGTTTTGGGTTTCTGAGAAGGTGAACAGAACTGTAGAAGGTCAGCTTAGTTCGTGACTGCCAAAGATTTCATGAGCATAAGGTCATGCAACAACCAAACAAGTTTCATGGGCCCCCCCATGGCCAAATCTGCAATAATTTGATTGTTGAAATAAATAATAATGGTAATGAATTATAACTCATTGACTAAACTAAGAATTTAAAAATCTGTAAAGATGTAAACCAATAATAAATAAATGGGAGGAAGAAAGCTCTGATAGTAGAATGCACATGTTTGTCTCATGATATGATATGATATGATATGTGACATATTTATGTTGTATTATATCATACTATATTTGTTATACATATATTAATACCTAACAATAGATAAAGAAGAAATGAGAGGGTTAGAAAATCACCAAGAGGTGTTAAAATTAGTGAATAAAAATTGAATGAGGAGCAGCAGAATATTTCCAGGCACAGTGTATGTCCCTATAAATTACTAATTAAATTTGTTAACATGTAAGTTTATAGTAAAGAAACCTGATAGACACACATTAACCAAGTGCTCAAAGCCACCAGCACCGAGATTGGAGCAACCAAAGTCAGTGCCTCCTGGAGGAAGACCCAGACACTCCATTGGCACCCTGCCCCAAGTGCAGAGCTTGAATCCAATCACTCAGGAGCACAAGATAAATCTAAGTAACAGGCTGACCTCTTCAAAATCAAACGCATCAAGGTCAAGAAAGACCAGGAAAAGCTGAGGAATTGTTCCAAACTGAAGAGCACTGAAGAGACATGACAACTAAATGTACCTCATAATCCTGGATCAGATTGTAAGGAAAATATGGATATAAATGATGCTGGGTTGATTGATAACATTTGAATATTGCCTGTGAATTAGACCAGCAGTTCTAAAACCCTCACTGTGTCAGAATCACCTGGAAGGCTTGTCAAAATAAAGCTTTTCGGGCCCCATCACTAGGGTTTCTGATTCAAAGGGTCTGGGGTGGAGCTGAGAATTTGCATTTCTGACAAGTTCCCAGGAGATGCTGATGCTGATGGGGACCTCACTTGGAAAACCACTGGGTTAATAATATAAATGGGCCAATGTTAAATCTCCCAACCTTGATAACTAAATTGTATGTATGTGAAAGAATGTCCTGTCATAGTAAGACAACACTGGGGTAGAAAGACTTGACTTAATCTCATATTAATTTCACATGGTTTAAAAAGCATGTGAGTATGTGTCTGTGTAAAAAGAGAGGAAACAATAATAAACAAATGGTGCACAAGGTAAATAATTGATGAGCCTAACTAAAAAGTATATGGAAGTTAATTGAGCTATTCTTTCAGCTTTTCTTTAAGATTGAAATAATATCAAAATTAAAATTGGCCAAAAATATATTTTAAATAAAACATCATCCCTTGTGCAGTCCCCAGCAGTGGTGAAAGCTGATTTCTACCTGACTCTTCTAACATGGGATCAAATACCTGCAAAGGAGTTAACAGAGCTGTCCTTTGTCGACCCCGTCACTGCAGATGAAATGCTCTGTGATATGTGAGAACCTCAACGAGTCTATAAACCCTTCAATTTGTAAGCAAAATTGAGTTTGTAAATACCTTTTTCTGGAGAGAGGGTCCTTAGTTTTTGAACTAAGAATATCACACTACAGTAAGTTAAAAAAAAAAAAAGAATTACTGCACTACAGAAAATACTCTAAAGTCAGCAGCCTTTCTTGCCCTCTTAGCTCAGTAAGACCTGGCTGGAAGGGCTGACAATGATCTGAGAAGCCACTGTACCAATGTTCACTGCAGTCCTCCTTTCTGGCTAGTGGGTACCTTGGCCTTACCGGTTGCTAAATATTTAGAATATCACCCTAGCACGTAGGGTATCAATTGTGCACCCAAGGAAAAAAGCAAAGGACTTCCTTTGCATACATCAAAGTCCAAATAGGTAGCAAGGTTTAGTTAATGACAAGTGCACAAGATACAGGGTGAGTCAGATAGGTCATGGAATCTGAAGGCAATGATGTTTGTCAAAGTCCTTTGCAGTTATCTCAGTCATTCCTTAAAAGGTACAGGAAGGGGACTTCCAGCCAAGATGGAGGCCTAGGTAGACACACTATGCCTCCTCGCACAACCAAAAGAGGGAAAACAACAATTTAAAAACAAAAAACAACCATATCTGATAGAAAATCCAACTGTATGGAAGTCCCACAACCAAGGAGTTAAAGAAGACATGTTCATCCAGGCCGGTAAGTAGGGCGGAGCCGGGTGGAGAGTGAGCAGCGAAGCGGTGGTTTGTGGAGCAGTGGAGGCAACATTGCAGCTGCCAGAGAGGCTCTCGGCCAGCACACCCAGAGAAGCCTGCGCTGGCCAATCCGGACTCACTGGGGTCAAGACTGGTGGACCGGGTGGTCCCTCATTCGCGTGAAGATAAACCGGGAGGAAAAGCTGGGGAGCAGAGCAGACTGCGAAGCCCACCAACGCAGGGAAATAAAGCCTCAAACCACCGATTGAAAACACCTGCAGGAGTTGAGGCGGCAGTGGGAGGAACTCCCAGCATCACAGGAGAGTTCATTGGAGAGACCCACAGGGCACAGGCCCACCCACCCAGGAACTAGCATGGAGGGGCCTAATTTGCTTGTGGGTGTCCCGAGAGGTGACTGGGAGCTGGTGGAGAGCTGAGCAAGCACCATTGTTCTTTCTCAGGCCCCCCAGCCCCCCGCAGACAGCATCACAGCACAGTGACATGGGTTGTCCCGCCCTGGTGAACACCTAAGGCTCTGCCCCTTAAAGTAACAGGTGCACAGAGAAAGGGAAGGATGGCCCAAATGAAAGAGCAAATCAAAGCTCCAGAAATAATACAACTAAGCCACGAAGAGATAGCCAACCTATCAGATGCACAGTTCAAAACACTGGTAATCAGGATGCTCACAGGATTGGTTGAATTTGGTTGCAAATTAGATGAAAATATGAAGAATATGCTAAGGGAAATGAGGAGAAATGTACAGGGGACCAATAGCGATGGGAAGGAAACTGGGACTCAAATCAATGGAGTGGACCAGAAGGAAGAAAAAAACATTCAACCAGGAAGGAATGAAGACACAAGAATTCAGCCCGGCTGGTGTAGCTCAGTGGATTGAGCGCAGGCTTGGGAATCATAAGTTTCCGGTTCGATTCCCAGTCAGGGCACATGCCTGGGTTGCGGGCCAGATCCCCAGTGAGGGCCATGTGAGAGGCAACCATACATTGTTCTTTCTCCCTCCCTTCTCCTCTCTCTGAAAATAAATAAATAAAATCTTAAAAAAAAAGAAAGAAACAAGAATTCAAAAAATGAGGAGAGGCTTAGGAACTTCCAGGACATCTTTAAACGTCCCAACATCTGGTTTATAGGGGTGCCAGAAGGAGAAGAGGAAGACCAAGGGATTGAAAACTTATTTGAACAAATAATGAAGGAGAACTTCCCCAATCTGGCATAGGAAATAGACTTCTAGGAAGTCCAGGAAGCTCAGAGAGTCCCAAAGAAGTTGGACCCAAAGAGGAACACACCAAGACACATCATAATGACATTACTCAAGATTAAAAATTAGGAGAAAATCCTAGAAGCAGCAAGAGAAAAGGAAACAATCACCTACAAAGGAGTTCCCATAAATTGTCAGCTGATTTCTCAAAAGAGACCTTTCAGGCAAGAAGAGGCTGGAAAGAAGTATACCAAGTCATGAAAGGCAAGGACCTACATCCAAGAATACTCTATCCAGCAAAGCTGTCATTTAGAATGGAAGGGCAGATAAAGTGCTTCTCAGATAAGGTCAATTTCAAGGAGTTCATCATCACCCAACCTTTATTATATGAAATGTTAAAGGGATTTATATAAGTCATGGAGGGATATCAACAGGGGAATGGGAGGGGGAGAGAGGAGGAAAAAGTACAGAGAATAAGTAGCATAAACGGTAGGTAGAAAACAGACAGGGGGAGGTTGAGAATAGTATGGGAAATATGGAAGCCAGGGAACTTATGTGTATGACCCATGGACAAAAACTAAAGGGTGGGGAATGGGAGGGGGCGGGGCGGGGCGGGGAATAGAGGGGAGAAAGTGGGACAACTGTAATAGCATAATCAATAAAATAATTTTTTTTAAGTAGAAACTTTAAAAAATAAAAAGATGGAAAAAAAAAAGGTACAGGAAGGGATAAACCTGTCATCAACGCCTGTGCATTCAGGTATCTTCAGATGTACAGCACAGACCAGACTGTTCTGCAATTACCTGGGAAAGAACATTCAACTGTCTAAACATTCTGTTTCTCCAATACCCACTTCACACCCCCAGTGCAGAACATTGTAAAGGTGCTCACAAAACACAAAGCACTTCTATAACCATTTAAATCATTACACATCACAGTGGCTGCCTTTCCTGATGTGGTACCTGCAGGCACCAGGCAGGCAGCGTGAGCTCAGAGGAGCTCCATTTCCACAATGAGAGCCCACTTTGTGCCTCGAGAGCCTGGCGGTTCTAAAATAGTTGGAGTGGACACTTGGGAGTGCAACTTCTTAGTCTAGAGGTGATTTCCACTTCACCTGCCCCCCCCCAATAATTATGTAACATCATCAATTACCTGCCCTGTTATTTTGCTGCTATTTTTATGTGAACACACTACCTGGTCCCCATTCACTGCAGTGGGGTAAATTCTGGCACTTTCTCTCTGCTACTGATATTATGGAGGCTCTGAACAGGCTGAGAGGGCTTTTCTATTAAATGGTAACATATTAAGAATTCGATGTTTGACGCTGCATGGAGCTAAAAGCTGTTGGAAGGAGCCCACGGCTGCAAGCTTGGGCCCAAATATCCAAGTGATTATCTTGTAGGGTCACTTAACTTCCCAGGAGAAGCACATGTGAGGTTCTAAACACCTTATTATTGTACTTGGGATAACTTGAGGGTGGTTCTAAGGTCCTCTCCACCATAAACAATATTGCCCTTTAACAATTTTTTTAAATATTTTATTTATTTTAGAGAGGAGAAGGGAGGGAGGGAGAGAAACATCAATGTGTGGTTGCCTCTCAAGCACCCCCTACTGGGAACCTGGCCCACAACCCAGGCATGTGCCCTGGCTGGGAATCGAACTGGTGATCCTGTGGTTCACAGGCCAGCACTCAATCCACTGAGCCACACCAGCCAGGGCCCATTAACAATTTAAAGACACCTTTCAAAATGTAATTTAAGCTTTATTTTTGATACCCACCACAGGTTACATATCATAGGGGAGGTCTTTTTCACCTATACTTTTCTTTAATTTGCTAGATAGAAAACAGAAGAGAAAAATTGAGATTAACAAAACGTTCTTTCCCAACATGTCTCTTTCCTATGATGAGAGGGAAAGTGCAAGTTTTAGAAAAGTGTGATTTCAGCACAGATAGGGGAGCCACGAGCTGGGACACACCACAGTCACTGCAGTCAGAAACCTCCGTGGGATCGACACTGAGACCTGGGGTTACTTCTGATTCCAGCACTGACTGACAGCGAGAGCCGGGCAAGCTCAGCATCTCTCTGCCTCGACCTCCTTGTCCGTGGAATGCAGGTGACAAGAGCAACACTTCACTAGTTATTTGTGTGGGTTAAAGAAGATATAGTGTTTAGCAAACTGCGGGTGGACATTAAACAATAAATGTGAGCTATTGTTTTTTAAAAACTGGGCAAGGCTGCACATGTATCCCCCACTCCTTGTTGACTTCAGCCATATCTCTTTCCACAGCGCTGCAGGTAAGTTTTCCCACAGCAGCCAGAAGGCCTACCCAGTAATCCCCACCTCTGATGGAGTCTCTGCTTCCTTTGGTCAAAAAGTCTGAAATCTTAACAACTGAGGATTTCTTTCAGATAGGTGAGTCCCTTACCAAATGCCACTGTAGAGACAGGGGCACTGCTGGGTTCTGTGAGTGGTTGTCTTGAGGCAGGAGGTGCCAGGAAGCACCAATTCCCAGACCACAGGTCCCCCCAGTAGGGCTGCAAGGAATGGAGGGAGGGGTCCTGCGGAAAGTGCCCATCAGCTGGGGAACTGTGGGCACCTGGTTGCACCAGGTTCCTCGGGAATTGGAGAGAACTGAAAAAGGGTGAGAAACATCACAGGCTGACAGTGCCATCTCACTCTTGCATCTGTGATTGTCCCAAGCCTGTTACCCATCCCTCAACAGCTCACACCAACTTTCAATGATGGGATGAGTTAGTGGAGTCCATAGTACACACCAATCACAGAACATCCACCAAGGACCAGACCTGAGAGGTCTGCACTGCCCAATATGGTAGCTGCCTGCTACGTTTGGCCAATTTAATTTGAATTAATTAAAATTAAGGACTCAGTTCCTCAATCATATTAGCCACATTTTAAATACTCGACAACCACAGGTAGCCCATGGCTGTCGTGGTGGACAGCAGAGTAAGAGAATTTCCATCATCACAGAAAATTCTTTTACTGCATAGCACTGTCACTGATCCATAAAATTACACAAACAAAATGTGGAACAGTGCCCAGCTGGGATGACTGGGGAGACGAGGTAACAGATGAAATAAGAAGATATGACAAACAGAATAATGGTTTGTTTAGATTTTTCTCTTCTTTCTTCTTCCTCTTTTTATCTCATTTATTTTCTAGAGAGAGAAGGGAAAGAGAACTACCAATGTGAGAGAGAGACATTGATCAGTTGCCACTCATATGTGCCCTGGCCAGGGACCAAACCCACCACCCAGGTATGTGCCCTGACCGGGAATCGGAGTGGCGGTATTTCACTTTGAGGGACAATGTTCAACCAACTGAGCCATGCCAGTCAGGGCTTCTTTCTTCTTCTCCTCCCAGTTCTTTCCCCAGAATTTAATTAAATTTTATGTATGATTTATTTCTCAGAAAAAAAAAAACCATGGAATATAGGAATCTTTTGAAGGTCTACCATGGGTCAGGTGCTTTCATGTACAGTTGATTCTTATTACTCTGTGGTATGTGTGTTGTGTAAAGTTGCCTTGAAAACTGAATTCTCCCCAGGAGCAATGCAGGGATAAGTTCCAACAAGCCTCTGGTCACATTTTCATCATTTTCAGCAACAGATCAATACGTAGTCATGTATTTTATGTGTATTTCTTTTTAAAGGTACGTGATGTTTAATTTTATGTGTCAACTTGACTGGGCCATGGGTGCCTGGATATTTGGCCAAACATTATTCTGGGTGTGTCTGGGAGGGTTTCTGGATGAGATTATCATTTCAATCAGTGGACTCAGTAAAAAGCAGACTGCCCTCCCTAATGTGGGTGTGCCTCATCCAATCAGATGAAGGTCTGCATAAAACAGAAAGCTGGGTAAGAGGGAGCTCCTGCCTGACTACTGATCTGGGATAGTGATCTTTTCCAGCCTTCAAACTCAAACAGAAATATCAGCTCTTCCTGGGTCTCCAGCACATTAACTATAGATCTTGGGACGTTGCAACTTCTATACTCACGTGAGCCAACTTCTTGTAATAAACCTGTTTTCCATATATATTTACCCATCCTTGTTGGCTATGTTGCTCTGGAGAATCTTGACTACTTCAGACACTTTATTTAGTATATACTGTTGATTTACTAACATGGAACTCACAGTCAACAGCACTATAACAAATGACTGAACAAAGCTTATTGTAACACATGTATTTTCTCTGCAAGGCACATCACGGCCTTCTAATGTTTAGGAATACTAGACAGTATGTTAGCACTCTGCTGGGAGACCAACTTAAGCGACTAACTCACCAACAAAAATCACAAACATGTGACAAACACGGCACCAAATAAAAACTAAAAGAGCCTCAGTCTCCTTGAAAGTAGGCATCTTGGGACCTCGCACAGTTCTCCCACCCGGAGCACGATGTTCCTTCTGCTCTAGCAGCAGAAGCCGCAAAACGAACTTTGCCACAACACACGTCATGCCAAGATCCTGCATCAGAACCTCTGACACAGTAGTTTTTGGAACCCCGGATCAGCTTCTAGTTCTCACACTGTCAGCCGCCAATCTTTGTTGATTGCAACCCATACGTGGTCAGCATTCTCAGGTCTTCTGCTTGCTGCAGGCCTTCCGGAATGTGGATCACTCTCAACAGATTCTCAGCCATCTTTGAAGCATTTGTGCCACACTTTCACCTGCACTGCACTAGTTGCATTGTCCCCAAAGGCCTGAATCATCCAAATAGTCTCCACAGGGGAATGTTCAAGCTTAATGCAAAATTTGATTCAGATTCATTTCTCTACTCATTCACTCAGTCATTTTGAATGCAACAGCCATACAGTTCACATGCTCACACAGTGGCGTCTACCGTCCTCCTGACTAGTACAGTGAAGTCGTCATTGTCCATGCATGCACATTCCAGTCCGCTCTCCTTGGCTGCCAGGTTACATCAATGTCATGCAAACATTATATTAACAATGACTGGTTTTTTTCTGGAAAGACCTCATTGTATGTTGGAAAAGTATGCAAATCCTTTTGCATGCAGAGACCACAGCTCTAGATTGCCCTTCTCAATCAGTATTAATGTCAGTGCCCCTCTAAGGCTTTCTTTCCTATCCAGGTGACCCTGAAATTTTCCAAGTACTTACAGGTAAGAGTTTAGAGAAGGGCATACATGGAGAACCTGGCACACAGGAAAGAGTTGGAGGAATCTGGCTTCCCCATGTCCTCCAGGTGACCTTCCCAACATCTGAGAGACCTGGGTCTCTTCAACCTCCACCCCTCGTGTCCAATACCACTCAGTGAGGGCAATCCCCTGCAGTCTGTCCAGCATCGCAAGCCATGCACAGAGTTCCTCAAAATTAATAAGATGACAACATTCTCTTTTCTTGGGTACTGGCCACAGAGCACCTATTTCTCATCCTCTGCAGAAAGTGTTTTTTGAAGCCTCCTCAGGAACAGAACCTGGCTCTTTGGTGAGAAGGAACCATGTTCTCTGATCCTGCCAGGGCAGCAGGAGCAGAAACCAAACGAGCTGTGGAAAGTGTGAATGCTGCAATTCTAGTCAAAGAGGAAGAACATGTGGGTCATTAGTTTAGCACGTGGGTGAGCATGGTCAGTAGCACTCAACGGCACTGTGCCCTGAAGTAAGATGAGAACATCTTACATGAGAAGGTGGACATGAGAAGCTACGCTAGACGTCTGGCCTGGGCTGTCCATGTGTTTGGAATGAATGGGAAAGGTGAGGATTCTGAGAGAACTTTTGCTTTGTTTGTGATGCTACATCATGAATATAATTGATCTCCTTCCAAGGGAAGGGTGAAAGATTTCAAGTCAATTATCTTCTGCTTGTAAACTCAGTTTGTGCCTAGGACAGAAGATAAAATGTTTTGTCCCTTTCAAAATAGAGTAATTTGTGTCTTCTTGAACATGAAGTGCTCTGGCGATGATTGTGCAGCTTTTTGCTAAAAGATGCTGCTTGTTCAACATCTCAGTTTTAATGACTTGGCCATGGTAAATCTAAATACTCACTCCATGGTTTCTCTTTACCTGAACATTTCATGGAGATGGATTTTGGAAGGCAGATTTTCAACAATAATTAATTCAGATATCTTTCCCTTCTCAGAAATCCAACTAATTCTCAGATTAAGGAATTCATTCATTGTTGAAGAGTCAACTGGATTGATTAATCATATTTCAGCAAATCCAAGCTGTTACAGTAAAGACACCCTGATTTCAAAAATATAAAAATTTTAAATGTTGGTGTTAGAATCAATGAGACATAGCAATAACAACAGCCAACATTTAATAAAAGCTCATCATGTACTAACTGTAATTGTAAGCACTTTGGATATATCAGCTCATTTAAACCTTAGCAGAAGCCTAGGAGTTAGATCTTATTGTCTTCCCAACGTCATAGGTGTGTAAAGCCAGGGTCAGAGAGAGAAAGTGACAGAGGAAAGGGGCACCCAGACAGTTGGACTCTGGGGCCTGAGGCCCATTGTTCCCCTATAAGTTATTCCTGCCACCAACTGAAGGGATGTCCACTCTCTGAGGCAGTGCTATGCTTAAATTCCAGCATCTACTTAAGGTTCAACAAAGTCCATGTTTGCTAAATGAAATAAATACCATCTTAAAGATAAATAGCCTTTAAAAAGAATAGTACTTAGCAAGAGTTGAATAACCATAATATTAAGACTTCATAGACCAAGAGAGATGCAGCCCAGTTTTATATCCTGACCCACTTTCTACAGAATGACGTAGCCAAGGAAATTACTGATTATGTTTAGACCAAGAACAGAGGGTGGTTCCTGCTCTGGCCACCCCCCACCCAGTCACCCCCACCCCAGTGAACAGTGAGTGACCAAGAGAAGATGCTCATTCGGATTGGACCCTCCTACTACACTCGGGCTGCCAAAACCTCAGAATTCCCTGGGCAAATGGACTCAAGCCCCCTTCCTGGCCTTCACAGACCGTTTCCTCCACTCATCTTCCCAAAGAGGGATTAAGACAAAGCTGCCTGTGGGTTACAGACACAGCTGAGATTTGCAGGGCAAGAATGGAGGGATTGGCTGTGGCTCTGCAGCTAGTTGGCCTGAACCTGCTGGGTTCCTGTGCCAAGTTCCCGAAGGTTTGAGTTCCACATTCACACCAGGCCTTCAGGTTGTCGTCAAGGCTCTTTCCTCAAGGTAGAGGCAGAAGCTGCATTTGTCAGCTTCATATGTGACTGAAATATCGAGACACGTGACATGTGGGCCTCCATTTGTACTCCAGCTCTGCGTCCACACATATTAAGGGCTGAGAATGCAACTCTGCCTGCTTTGAAGTGTGGCCGTTTGAGCGCTGAGTGTGTGTTCACTGAAAACAAGAATTGTGAGAATTTAAATGACCCCAGGGACCAGTGCAAGTAATTCCTTTATTTTCAGCTAAAGGTCATAAGGCCCAGAGAAGCAGCTAATGTCAGGAATGGAAAAGATGGGCGGTTTCAAATAATAAACAAACCCAAAAGAAGGGAAATTACCAATTTATATACAAAGGTAATGAACTATTTTTATTTTTTTATTTTTAAAGAATTAAAAGACCCAGGGTAAAGGGACACTCATGCTGCCAGATTGCATACTTAATGCTCAGTGTTGCTAACACTAACAGTGAGCGCACTGTTAGATTTTCCTTACCTAATTATGGTTTCTTTTAAACGCACATTTTCTCTACTTCAAATCTCTGCTTCAAATCTATTGTAGGTTAATAGCAAAAAATGTTTTCTAGCAGAATTCAACTACCATTATTTAAATAAAGCCAACAAGTCTAACTAGATAGACGGTACATGTCATAAAATCACTCTTACAAACATTCTTTAAAATTAAAGATACCTGCCATATAAGTTAATACTGAGAAAAGCATAAAAATTAACTCTAATAATAACAAACATTGTCTCTACAAATAAGCACACTTGTAAGTTCTTAAACATCAATTCTAAAGGACACTCAAAACCATGATGTAGCAAATAAATGTTCTTTATGTTGGAAATACACATTGGATTTCTAGAGTGACATTAAAAAATTCTCTAACTGAATGCTTCATACCCAGCACCAGAAATTTTATGTAACAATTATATCCAAAAACATTGTTTTACCTTTTTGAAAACAAAAGAAACAATATTTGGAGAATTTATGCAATATCTTCCAAAGAATATCAGTCATATTTTTTCACTTTTTAGATAAAAACATTCCAGATACCTGATGCATGCCATCCTCACTAATGTACACTGAGGTAAAACTAAAACTGAGTAGAATAGGTGATTGCATATTTCAGGTTTGTCTTTCAGTAACCTGCAATTTTTCAGAAATAGCTCGAGGAAAATTCAGCCATTAGGTTTATGAAATGTGAGCTTGGATGAGAATACCACATAAAGTGGGGCTTCTAAATCTTATGTGCTGGCTGTGTACAAGAAGCAATCATCTGTAAATGAGCTCTTCATTTTCAATAGCACAAAAAATCGTCAGTCATAGCAGGCTTTGTACCAGATCTTTGACCTTTAGAGATGCGATTTGCATAGGGCAGTGGAAAAGCATTTAACTTAAGCCCTTAAAGTTTCAGAGAGGATAAGGTCAAGTAGTGCCAATTAAGAAAGAAAGAAAGAGAGAGAGAGAGGGGGGGGGAGGAAGGAAGGAAGGAAGGAAGGAAGGAAGAGAGAGAGAAAGAATTCAATTTCTGACAAATAATTATTTCCATAATATCCTTTGAAATTGTTGACATTGGCTGTTAGTGTTTAAAAACCTGCCTACTTTGTACCCAATTTTTATGTGTAACCTTTTTCTAATGATTAAAAGTCATCATTAGTTTTAATCTACATTCTGATTCCTTAAAAAATCAAAATATGCATTCAAACATTTCTATTAGATAATACACTTTCTTGTCTTGTAGAAAAGCTATTCTGTCCAACGGAACCAAAAATCAAGGCTAATCAAGGATTAAAAGGTTTAAATGACATTAATGGGAGAATATAGGTCCATAAACATACATAATAAAGCACCTTTGGACTTCACTGACATTCACCTTAGTGCAAATTCACATTATTTGCCCTCGCGTTTACAGGATCAGTTCACCTTGTGGTAGGCAACACTACTGACATGAGACAAGTCCCAACGGGGCACCTCAGTGTTCTCCATGGGGTTTTACCCTCTTTTCGTTATTCCTCCGTCCTCCACCTTGATAGTCAGTTCTACCTTTAAAGTGAAGATCATTAGAGAAGCACTTACTCAATCTCTCAGTGCTGATCTACGTCACCTGTGCAGTGGGAGAGGCAAGTGACTGCCTAGTTCCACAGAGCAAGCTCGCCATGGTGGGGTCAGCCTCCCTCTCTTCATGGAAACCAGCAAAGCTACTGCCATCCATACTGGTCTCAACAGCAGGTGGCCTCAGAGCGTGAGAAGGAGCTTTGGGTTGGTGGTGGACACTCAGCGGTAACGAGCCTCCAGGTTGGAGATCAAAGACTTGGTGTCACCGCTCAAAATGAGACGAGCACGATGCTGCTGTGACACATGAGCTGGCACAGGTCTAGAAGACTTGGCAGTATCTAGAGCAGCGACCCCAACCAGCAGTTGGACAGTTTACCAAGACAGGTTTCTGTGCCTCACCTGAGAGAGCTCTAGATCAAGACCCTGCCTTGTCAGTGTGTCTGCCGTCTGAATCCTTGAGACACTCATTTTTCTCACCCCATCCGCCCTGGGAGATCCAAATCCCCAGGGGCAAAAAAAAAGACTCCTCTTCCAACAGAGGTAGACATTCATCTCTTGGGTGTGAGACTGCCATGGAGGCCTCAGTAGGAGAACAAGAGTCTCCTTGTCCCCAGACTGAGGACGAAACCAGCGCAAGGATAGGGTGTGGGTGTAGCACACAGCTGGGGAGTGAAAGAACTGACCTCGGCGGTCAGCAGAGAAGGGGAGGAGACACCTTTACATTCTCCCCTCTGCCGTTACAAATTTTACAGACAACTATGCATCCAACTTGTCTGGTAGGAGACGCGCCCTCCGTGGTGGCACCCAGTCTTCGATTCCAGCCAGAAGGCTGCTTGGGTGGAATGTCCACCATGGTCCTCGGTGCCGCCTGCCTCTCGTGCCCTGGGGCAGATGTAAGGGGCTGCGTCGGGGCCAGCAGGGCAGGTGGACACTACCGCTCACCGCTGAGAGACGGAATGCAAGAAAAAATGCGCTTGGTCATAACCAACCTTTGGGGACAATAAGTATAGCCAACTTTTCTCTTTTTAAATAACTGGAGAGAAAAATCAAACACAAGGCCAGAGTCCCACACACCAACATTCTCCTTTTCAGACACCTACCCACTGACTAGGCTCCCCTCCTGGCGTTGTTGGATCCCCAAAACCACCCAACGGAAACTGGTTACCCTTCCCCTCTCCTTGCCACTCATGTGTCCGTATAGAAAAGCAAAGCCACTGCACATTAAAACAGGAATTAATTATTAAAAGGAGACCTTTTCATCGAGACCATCAAATAGTTAAAAAGAAGAAAATTATAATTTTCAAGTTGAAAACAAGCTGTGATACTTGATCAATGTTTTCCATAATGAATAAACTCTATTTCTTCATCATTTCCTCCATAGTAAAAATACCCCCATGAACTTTTCTTTGTCATTTCCTTTACATAAAGCTGAAAGGTAATTCTTTGACAATTAGCAATCTTCTCTTTCACAGGGATTCAACTTTAGCATAAGAATAAAGCCACCATGCAATGCAGCTCTGTCGGTGGGAGAAAGTAAGAGGAAATTGTCAGGGGGTTTCTGACAAAGTGTATAATGGAAGCCATAAGAATCCTGGCTTCTTTCCCCCCAAAATGAATGATAAATAGATTTAAAAATCAAAATTGATTAAGGTGCTCAAGATTCTGAAAGGCACAGAAGACTAACTGCAGCAGAGTATAATATATACAATTAGAATTCTCATTCTGAAAGACTTCGATGAAAGTCATGTTTGTTGGAGTTGAAAACACACAGAGGTGTGTTAAGTAAAGCACAGAAACACACACTCATGTAAACTAATTGGATAATGGCACATATTACTACGACTGTCAGTTTCCACTGTGCCTTTAAAAGTTCCTTTCGTTAAGCACACAATTTCATTGTTTAAATACCCAAACAACACAAAAATACCTGTTAGCCAGCAGTAAACCTACCACACATCCCTGCCACATCTGAGTGCAAATAAACACTCTGCTGTTCTCTCATTTTCTGTTTTCCGGTTGTTTCCATGGGGTAGGCTCACTGTGTATTGATTCAGGTTCTTTGAAACTGTCAAAGTTTTATAGTTTAAAACTGCATGCTGTGGTATTCATTTCAATTTCTCCATTCTTCACTTCTGAACCAAAAATCGAGTTTGCAGAACCTTGAGGCTAAGCCAGAAAAATGCCCATTATTTCCTCGGACCCTCACAAAAAAACGTAACCCAGAGTGAAACTATCAGTGGACATCAAAGGGCTGTTGTCCATCAAACAATCAAAATTCAGCAGGAATTACATTATTCTGACCAGCGTTAACCTGACCACACCACACTGTACAATTCTCAGCATTCAAGGTTTTTTTCCTCTTTCCTTTTCTGTAAGTCCATTGAACTATTTTCAGATCCAAAAAATCAGAACTTAAAAGGCAACCAAAAATGATTCCCAAATGAACAGCTAAAGCACTTTATCAGAAGGAACTTCAGTGGTCAAGTTGATGCTTCATTATAGCTCTGTGTTAAATGGCAATAGACAATGACCTCCTTTATCTGACTGGCCCAGTCCTCTAAATCTGGGTCCAAGAACATCACGGCTATTTTTATAACCCAACATAAAGACAGGGCTTGCACACATTTTTGTGATCGGCAGAACCCAACTTTTTACCAACTTGAGAGAGAGAACAAAAGTCACCATTGCCCGAGCAGCAACAGTCAGTTATGGGTCTGTGCATGCAACCCAGCCCCACCTAAATCCCAACAGCATGTTCCCCCTGCACGGGGGCTTCCAAGCTGAGTTCAGCAACCACAGATCTCACCGGAAGAAACGGTCGTTCTGCCCCCGAGCACACACTGCTCTGCACCCAGGTTCCACCGGGTCCTCAAGGACTCCGAGCACAGCCCCAGTGGCCAGCAGACATGCCCCCAGGCTCCCTCAGAAAGGTCCCTCGCCATCTCAGCAACAGAACCACCCTGGCTTCACCTGTGACCCAGTTGGAAGTCACCGCAGCTCAGACAACCAGACACTCTCTCCCTCCACACCTCCCAGCACTCAGTGAAAAGGCACAGCAAATTGTCCCCCCAACATTCACCCTCTTCCCAGGGAGCCAAAGGACGCCCTCCTCCTCCTGCAGCCTACCTCCCATGCCCACATCCAGCTGCCTGTCTGCCTGGTCCAGGGCTCTGGGACTCCCGTCCTCGTGGGTGCTGAGAGCCAGCTCCTGCGGATTGCGAACGTCCTGTGGCAGCAGGCTGGGTCTCCAGCAGCCGCCGCAGCCGTGGCCGTGATGAGCACAGCTGGAGAGCAATTAACCAAACATTGTATGGCAGCAAGAAATCAACAACTAAAACCTGCGCACAAATCAAGCAAAGTACCATTTCAGAGGGAGGCTGAAAGCTGAAGTCACCGACTGCTACATTTCTTCTTCAAGATCATTCCAGCCAGCTCCTTCTGCTATTTTTACTGTACCATAATGCACTAGGTCTGGCTTTTACCCTATTGAAAGAACATGAATATATTATTATCCACACAAAAGAGCAGGTTATTGTTTATGAATTACCAGCCTTCCCAGCAACAAAGGCTATTTTCATAAGAAAACTCAATTTCATTTTAGCTCCAATTTGATTACCAGCTGAAGAAAAGAAGTCTGCTCCTAACCCTCAAAGGATTTTTATTCATACCATTGAATGGGCTTTATTGCTTCCTTTTCAAAACTGACGTAGAAAGCTTTTAGAGTAAAACATTGACAAAAAATTATTGCGCTGCTATTTTGTGCAATAACAGAGCTGAAGAGGGCAATGATTTCTCAGCCATCCTTCACTGTACTTCAGAATAGCAAAGGCTGGAATTAATGACAGACCAGAGAGAGCAGGCGAGCTCAGGTCTCACAATGCACGTCAAATCTAAATGATCACTATACATTGAAAGGCCCCCCAAAAAGCCCACAGCTGATTGATTCATGGCTTTCACAAGAAAGACAGGCTTGAAGAGTTTATTGCACCACAATTTACTCGGAATTATCATAAAAATAAATGTAGAGGCTGAATGTCACCCTGGCACACTCCAAAACACACGCCTGGGGACAAAGTTCACGCAGGCATTATGGTGTGCTGCCGCAGCCTGAGCCGAGGCTGGGAGGGTGTCCGTGATCCTGGCTTAGCTCGCCGTTGACGCGTTCAGTCAGGCTTGATTTGGGCTCCGTGGAGAATATTGTCCTCCTCGCTGAAATTTTTTTCATCTTCACAATTTCAATGAAGAAAATCTGCAGCTGTGAATAATAGCCTGGCGTCCCAGAGGCCAGACCTGCTCGCCTCACACCCAGACTTGTCCTAAGGTTGCCCTGGAGTGTGTGGGTCGTCTGCTGGTTTGTTTCACTCCCCAAGGAAGCTGTAAGTTTGCAAGAACTCAGTTGCCCACAAGAACAGTTTGGGGTTAAATGTTTGAATGATACAGGTAGTTGTTGCTAAAATGGCTTTCTCCACATGCACAGCACTTCTCTTTTCATTTAAATTTGAGCAATAATGGCTAAGCTAGCAGGGTTGCCAAAGAAACCTGCACTTGATATTATGCAAATAGAGTCTACTGTGTAATAACTTAGTGTTTCAGGTGCCCCAGCCAATGGCCTTGATCACATAGGTGCCTCAGGGAGGGCTGAACCAACCAAAACGGAAAGGTTGTTCTTAAAATCTATTTATTAGCCAAGAGGTAAATTCCTCTACTTGCTTATATTTCTGGCATCATTGGGATTTATAAGTGAAGAATGTGCAATGTGATGTTATATTGGCAGAGCAATATTTATATTTTAAAACAAATAAACCATTGAAAGGCAAAGTACCCCAGTTGGCCATGATGTTTTTTGAAGGGTATTAAATTCATAAGTCAAATGCTGGTGTTCTGCACTTCTCTGTCTGTCGGGTGATCTGAGCTTCACTGTTTAGTAGGAAACGGGAAGATTTCCAGCCGTTTGTTACTAGTCGTTTTCCATGACTCCCCTCACCCACCCCCTTCATTGCTCCAGAGCAGCCACTGTGTTGTAACAAGTAGCACTGTATGTTGACAATGTCGAAGAGCCAAATAACCAATGCATGTTGCACCTTTCTTTGGGTTTCTTGGCATTCTTGCCTGTTCAATTAAAAATATACAATCTATTCTACAGTTGAATAGTCAATGTAGTTGTGTTCTATAAAGCCACCGTGGATTGGCAAATCCTGATCATAGTCGCTGGGGAAACAGAAGTTTAGGTTCCTGTGAGCCTCTTGGTCACAACATGCTCATCAAGCAATCACATCATACCCTTGTTTTACATGTTTCTGTGTAATATACGATGTTGATTCATTGACATTGAACTCAGAGCTAACAGCACTATATAACTCATGCCCAAAAGAAGCTTATCTAACACACACATTTTCTCCATGAGACACAGAACAGCTCTTTTGACTTTGGAATACCACACAGCACTTCAGCACTATGCTTGGGGACATTTTAAACAGCAGCATCACCCATAAAAAAAGCACAAAATTTTGGACAGTGTGGCACTAAGACTGTGAAAAGGGCACGCGCTTATTGTACTAGAGCTGAAACGAGAAGGGAAGGTATTATCTTGTTCCACCTCAGCCAGGAACTTTCGAGATAATCGACTCAGATTTTTTCACTGCACACACTGTGCATGTCCACAACTGACCTCGAGAGCTCTACAACTAGGACGTGGGATTGTAAATAAACTTTAGCAGGTGGCCCTGGCTGGTGTGGCTCAGTGGATTGAGTGCCGACCTGCGAACCAAAGTGTTGCCAGTTCGATTCCCAGTCAGGGCACATGCTTGGGTTGTGGGCCAGGTCCCCAGTAGAGGGCATGCAAGAGGCAACCACACATCAGTGTTTCTCTCCCTCTCTTCTCCCTCCTTTCCACTATCTAGAAATAAATAAAATCTTTAAGAAATAAATAAATTTTAGCAAGTAGGTGAATTTGCAGATACTTAGCAAGTAGATGAATAATGAGGATCAGCTTGATTCTTTTTTTGACTTAAGGCCATTTGTTATTTATTGAACTGTGTCTCCCCAAAATGCATATGTTAAAGCCCTAGCCCCCAATGTGATTGTATTTACCTCTCTCTATTCTCCTCTTTTTCTCCCGCCTCCAATTATGCAAAGAGAGAATCTGTCCTCATATTGTTGGCTCACAAGCTCTTACAATAAATGCACACCCACAAATTAGAACCCAGATGGGTATGAGCCATGTTAGCCTCTATTTACATATACAAAACAGTCAGAAAATGGACTAGATTCAACACGGAGTATAAATTTAGGAAATTTTAATTTAAAATCCTTCTGAATTTTTTTTTTAAAGATTTTTTTTTTTAAGATTTTATTTACTTATTTTTAGAGAGAAGAGAAGGGAGAGAGAAAGAGCAATGTATGGTTGCCTCTCACATGGCCCTCACTGGGGACCTGGCCTGCAACCCAGGCATGTGCCCCGACTGGGAATCGAACTGGGACCTTTTGGTTCCCAGCCCGCGCTCAATCCACTGAGCTACACCAGCTGGACTAAAATCCTTCTGAATTTTGACAAGAATCTTTTGAACTTGGTCCAGTGCTATTGCTTCATTGATGGGCTAAGTTTTAGGGTCAAAGCCTTCTCAGGAGACATATGAGAACAGGTATGGCCATCTTATGCTCTTCCAATAAAGTACACCCCAGCTATATATATATATCTGCAACCTGAAGGATAACCATGCCCAAAATATGCACTGATCTATGCTCATTCTCCTTTTCCCCCAGAAAATGCATCAAAACAACCTAAAGAATGGCCATGAAAGTTGTAAGAAGGAAATGTGTGCCAAATCACCCACTTCCACTCAACACCCCTCAGGAGGCTTCTTCTCACTGCCTGTCCTTTCCTGGGTAACACACCCTGTCCCACCGACACCTCCAGACCCAGTGTGGCTGGCCCAGGACGGGTCACCTGTGTCCCACCTCAAGGGCCTGAGGATGAGGACTGGCCTCTGTGGTAGGGGCATGAGATCTAGAGTCCCCTTCAAATGCAAATATTAGCTAACACAGCCTCATCTTATTGGTCATTTGTCATGTATGAGTCAGAATGGAGTGGAGCTGTGTGGACATTACAGGACAGCTGGAGTTAATGCCAAGTACTTACAAAATTGTAAACTTCACCAGTATTATAGGGAGAGTCCTATAGTATTAGTCAAGGCTCTTCAGAACCAAAAGGATATAGATAACACAGAGACTTATTATAAGGTATTAGCTCACACAATTATGGAGGCTGAGATGTCCCACCATCTGTCTCAGCACGCTGAAGCCCCAGGAAGGCCGAACAGCCGGAAGGCCAATGGTATAGATTCCAGTCTGGGTCTGAAGGCCTGAGACCAAGAGTGCTGTGGACTGAAGAAGATAATGTCCTGGCTCGATAGCGAGGCAGAGAAAGAACCAGCCTTCCTCCTCCTTTTGCTCTTCAGGCCCTCTACAGATGAGGGGAGGCCCACCTCTGCTGGGAAGGGCAATCTCCTTCATTCAGTCTAAAAATTCAAATGCTAGTCTTATCTAGAATCCCCCTCACAGACACACCCAGAATATTGTCTAATTAGACATCTGGTCACCCCTTGGCCCGGTCAGATAGACACGTAAGACTAGCCATGACCTGTGTGCTACGCTGTGCTGTAAGTGCTTTACATGTCTTATCTCATTACTCTCACAACAACCCTGGGGAGTGGGCATAGCCCCTGTTTTGCAGATAAGAGTCTGGGTGCAAAGGGTGAGTTGTGCAGCTGAAAGTGGCTACTATGGGATTCCCAGGAGAGCCACCCAGCAACCTGCTCTATCTAGTTTCTAAGTCTCTGGCTTAGAAATTCCTCCCCCGGTGTCAGTGCTTCCCTAGCCCACTGGACCCCACAGTCAGATTAGGTTCAAGTACTACTTCACTCTTCTCCCTTCTCCTCAGTCCCTTCCATTGCCTCTGTGTTTGCTGGGAACTACCTGACCAAGATGGCTCCTCACACTACTGAGGTTCCAGGCAGCAGTGCTCAGCAGCCTCCAGAGACTAGTGGGAGGCAGCGGCCCCAGGTATCCTTCTTCCTGGCCTGCACCAGAAGGCTGGCTACATGTCTGTGTGCTAATGAACAGCAAGCATGAAGCCCAACTTCCTGGCCTAGCAGCTCAGTGAAGGCCCAGCTCCCATCCCTCAAAAGCTCCAGGTGCTTTGCATAACACTCTCACTACAGTGGACAAGACTCAAGTTCAATCTCATCGAGGCCTCTGTCTGGTAAGTGTGGGAACCCAGAGCCATGGACCGAAACCTTCATTGCATCACACCAGAACCCACACTCCCTCTGGACTTGGCGCCTACCTAAGGTGCCTTTATAAGTTTATCCGTGTTTGAACTGTGCCAACTAAGGGATACTCCATGTTATGATGAGCTGAAGGGCACTGGGAGATGAGGTCCTGTGACACTTTCCTCACCATCCTCCCAGGTGTGTGCCCCATAAAGTCTTCCTGGAGTTGGGGCCCTGCACAGTCTGTGCCTGTGTCCTGCCCTGGGCCTGGTGATGCCCCAGGGCGGCGTTCTTGAGAACACATCATGAGGGCCTGGACTGAATGGGAGAGAGCTACACAAGGCTCTCTCTAGGCCCTGCTGTGCTGGACAGCCAGGTCAGCAGAGTGGCCAGCCACACAAGAAAGGCCATTCAGTCAGGGGAGAGGACAGGAGGTCCTGATGGCGAGAGGCAGCAATCTGGTGCAAGCTGAAGTCAGGTCAAGCTGTTGAGAGATGCTCACAAGCTTAGGGGGGATGAGACACAGGCCACTGTCTTCGATTGTGGCATCTGGTTTGTGCTTCGAGCCAGGTTAATCTGCTTCAGCTGTACAAACGGGCTCCAGACTGGCCAGTCAGGTGTACCCTTCCCTGGAGCATGGGGGACGGGGGCAGAGGTGTTGGGCACAGACAAAACTGGCCTTGAATCTGGACCTTATGGCCTTTTCACATCCACAAGCCAGGTGTCCTCAACAGTGAAATGATCTCCTGTGGTCCCCTCATGGCTCACATTTCCCCGGTCCCAAGGACAGAGTCCTTGTTACTGTTACTCAGCATGTTGTCTACTTTTTTCACCTACTTCCAGGAGAGCGGTTTGAGTGCAAACTCTACTCACCCTCGAGCATTTCACGTGGAAGAAGCAGGGTGTGGTCCATATTATCAGCAGAACTTCCTGGTCCTCCCGAGATGTGGGATGCCAGAGGTGTGCTAAGGGGTCCTCGTCTTGGGTACGCCTGGCCTTTGGGTCACATCTGAGTTCAGAATCTCTTTATATGTGAAGACAAATTCATTCTGAAAATAATCAACCAGTACATCAAGGACAGCTATAGGCATTTTCTTTTCCTAACAAAAATAAATAAAGATCCAAAAAGCCTAGAGAAAGTATAAAGACCAGGGAAACAGAAGAATAAATATTTGGAGAGGAGAGACAAAGAGTTGATATCAGAGAACGTTGGCATGGGACAAGAGCCTGGGGAAAGCATGTGGGCGGTGAAGGGTCAGAGAAAGATTAGGAGGCTCAGGAGGACGGAGGGCCGTGGAGAGGGGTCAGACAGAAGGGAACACAGTATGATGACCTCTTAATGGAGATGGTGTATGTAGAACCCATTAAGCATAGGAGAAGGCAGCACTCACTAATTAAAAAAAAACTCTTAGAGAAATCAAATATTACTGCAAAAGTCAAAATCACCCTTGTAAGTCAGGTTTACAATAAAAAAAAAACACATGACTTAATGGTCAGCCGGCGTAGGAATAGCTGAACAAAGGGTTAACGCCAAGTTCATTTTCTTCACACAGACACACACAGAGCTTAGAAAGAAAGTACGAGAATTGCTCCTGTGTATCCAAATCAAAGAAAGGAAATAAATATTGCTGAAGGTTTTTAAATGGGGAGGCAAAGCTGTTAGAGAGTTAAACGGCAGAAACACAAAGCCTCTTACAATGGAGGAAAAAAGTAGCTGTCAGTGAGAGGAATATTCTAGAGGAGAAAGAGGGGATAAAAGGCAAAGGACCAGTTGGTTCAAAAGAAGGTTGTGGTGAGTGATGGCCCGAAACAGACGTGCATTGTAGAAAGTGTCTTCAAGAATATCAGAAAAGATTTGTCTTCTCCAAAGGCCTCAAAGCAGAGTTAGAGACACCGCTGAGCCCATCCTGCAGAGCGGTTCCAAGGGAATTTGGGTATAACTGGTGTCATAATGACTGGGAACCCAGTGAAAGCTGAATGAAGGACAATTGAGACTCTTCAATTTCTCCTGCTAATCCATCACCAAGGAGCCAGCTGCCTTGCCTTATTGCTTATCCATCAACGGAGGCATTAACGCCTGACCTCAGGCTCAAGGTCAGCGTCCCCACTCTATCATTTGTTGGGTCAGCAGCAATTGAGCAGCTACTACATGAGACCAGAACCCAATCTACAAGGCATTGAAGCATCGCCCCCACTTCACAGGTGAGAAAACCAAGGGCTCCCACCACAATCCAACAACTTGATTCCAACGTGGATCTTCAAACTCCAGGCCCAACACAAGAGACCTCCCTAGGAGCCCTGCAATCTACCTTCTTCTGGCCCAACAGGATTTGAGGGGCTCTGTGGTGACCATGTCTTTTATCTCCCGAGTGGGACAGTTTAGAAATATAGTGGGATACAAATGATCACACCAGGCAACAGGCTAGGGCCAGGGCTGGCCCGGGTGACAGGAGGTGTAGGGACCCCACACGCAGCCCAGCTGCCTCAGCCCAAACAGAAATGGGCATTTCCCTTGCTAGCCTCTGCAAGTTTTCAACACATGTTCTGTTTCGCTTGTGGGTCAGAGTGACTCGAGAAAAGGAAGAGATGAGGCTTGGAAGAGGTCGAGCTGAGGGCCAGCCCAAGTATGGACACAGCCAGCTGCCATGCAGATGCCCTCCCAGCCCAACAGTTGCTAATGGCAGGAGTGACAATCAAAATACTTCACAACCGTTGACATGGGCGCTGACCCATCAAAGAAAGGAGACATTGTACAAAGGCAGGGGCCTGAGAGCCCTGATTCACTAGTTGTTACTCCTCCAGCTGCTCCAGGGGTCCCAGGTGGTGCGGTGGCAGAGGAGTGGGGACTCAGGAGGCCTAAGGGAGTATCTGTCACCACCGTTGCAGGAGGGTTTCAATTTTTAACAACCAGCACAGCTGTCCCACAGTCACTGGAGTGAAACAAACCAGGAAAACATAGGGGCAACCTGTAATGGTCAGTTTTTGCTGCATAAAAAACCAAACTTAGTGGCTTACACAACAGCTATTGATTTACATTAGATTATGGTTCATGGAGTCAGCGAATGGGCAAGGCTCATCTGGGTGGCACATGTCGTCCATCTGGGCTCTGTCACACACCTTCAGTTAGTGGTCAGCAGCTAGTACTTCTGCTGCAGGTTGGCCAGCTCGGGGATGTGTGGGAGGTGGCTGAAACCAGCATCACCAGGCTCCAGCAGAAGAGTGTGGGGGTGTTCACAGGGTGGCAGCTGCCTTCCAGAAGCGGGAGGAAGACACAAGACCCCTGGAGGACTGGGCTCAGGACAGAGACAAGGATAATCCTGCCTCATTCTGTTAGCCACAGCAAACCACAGGGTCAGCCCAGCCGTGAGGGGTGGAGAAACAGACTCAGCTTCTGCAGGAGGAACACAGCAAGGGAAGACAAGAACCATCTCTTCAATCTATCACAAAGTTCTAGAAACAAAAGTTGTCCCTGTAGCCTCGAGACTCAGTGGGGCCAGAGAGAGGGCAACAGGTAGGGCCTGATCTAGAGAGCTATTCAATATTCAATTCAAAATGTTAGAAGGAATTGGAAAGAGATGGTTCTTCTGGATATTTCTGCCTGGAGACCAAGAATAAAACCTTAGGCCAGTGAAGTCAATTTTGGTTTAATGCATTTGTTATTTTTTTTCTTTTACTTATTTATGAAATTAGCTGAGTCCAGGAGTAATTTTCCTCTGTGTTTTCAAATAAGGCTGTAAAAGGTTGCGCCCTGGGCTTTGCATTTCCCTGCCAGAGCCGCTGAACGCCGCTTTGTAGACAATTGAGGGAGGATGTATTTATATTTAATGTAGTCACATTTGATGGACATTTGGGTGAGGGACTTTACAGGAAAAAAAGGACTGGCTGCACAAAGGATCAGAAAGGACACGCACAGCAAAGACTGAAAGAGGCACAAAGGAGGCCTGGGATTCCGCGATTGTTCTTCAAGTGCATGAAGCCCATTATGACAGAAGCGAGTTTTATTGCTCTCTGCCCAACCTCATGAAGCCAGAAACTCCTGACAGTGGACAAAGCCATGTTTTGTTTTCTTAGATAAAACAAAATTCTTCTATTGATTTGTTTTGCATTTAATCTGAATAAATCAGAATGTTTAAAATGCATTTAGTTGGATGAAATATTCACGTAGAATATTAGTTGCCTATTATTTTCTACATTTCGCGTAGAAAATAGTTGCAGGCAGCTGGGATCCTCTTGGCATACTGGGAAAGCTTTCTTTATTAGTGTTCTAATGACAGCCCTCCAGACTGCAGAGCAGAATGCCAAAGACCAGAGGTGCCCCAAAGGCCCAGATTGTGCGCCTGCTGGTGTTGCCCACGGGCACGACGTGTATGAGCTTTCCTTTCCATCACTGCTCTGCCTGCTTCCCAAGGATGACCTCAGACTTAGGATCCATGACCAGCCCGAAGAACACTGTGACAGTTCACTTCAGCAAAATGGCCCCAGCAATGTTTGTTTTTTTCCCTTCAATTTGATTCCATGAAGCGATTACCATACAATTCTTTCTGGGCTGGCTATGTGTCAGCGTAGAGTGTTCTGCCCTGAAACGGAGGCTCCGAGCCGTGGGATTAGCCCGGTGTGCCCTTGGGTGGCTCTCAGTGAGCCCACCCTGCAGGAAAGGACACTGCCCCAGACCAGCACCCAGCAGATCTGACTGATGGGGTTCTCTAGCTTCACCAACGACGAGCTGCAGGTGTAAGTTCTGTTTTCCTTCTCTGGGTCCGTGTTCTTGATAAGATGAGGACCACACAAAGAACTCTTTCTCAGTCCCATTGCTCTGGGAATTTTCTCCCAGGGATGTTGACATCATCATTACCAACTTCTTGCAAAAATATTAAATATGGTGAAACCCTTCAGCTCTCAAAGGGTTTGCCTTGGACACCTGAGCTAAGAGGATTCATGGACATGGCCTTTATCTAGTTCCCTCCTCCATCTCAGAGGGGATAAATGGAGGCTCAGAGAGGTAACATGACCTAGTTGAGTAGCCCAATTCCTCAGACAAGAGTGTGGAAGAGTCTGGCCAGTTGTTTACTCTGCATGGGGCAGGCACCTCCATGGGCTCAGTCTGATGTTCAATTCTCCCAGGGTGGTTGCCCACATGAAACACAGAGCTGTCTGTGGGCAGGAAGAGGGGACCCAGACCCTGGTTTATGAAATAGGGATTTTGTTGGGAAGTAACCAGGGGGCGGGCCCTGAAGCTTAAATAACCTGGGGAGTCCTCTTTTTAAAAAGAATCCCAAATTGCAAATACAAAGTCAGGAATGGGCCTTGGAGGGGACCTGAATCTTTCCACATCCATAGAGTCACAGTAAATCCACTTCTGAAAGTAGTTTGAGGAGAGAGAGACAATTGGACCAGGAGACAGATCTGCCATCTGAATGTAAGAGTAGTCATCTTCACGGATTGGCCTACAGCAGCCAAGTGGAGCATTCTCCTGTTGAACATACGCAGATGCACAGAATGTCAGCGAAGCCTGCAGTGGTCAAGAAGGAACCCCAACCGTTCAGTGCTCATGTCTGTGCCCAGACAAAACACGAACACGGCCCAACAATGATGACACATCCTCCCATCCTGGCTAACATGGGCGATGCTGCTTCTTCACCAGTCACAGCTTCAGCCCACTCTGGGCTTTCTTCCTCACAGACTGGATTTGTGAACATTACCCCTGCTCCCTGACAGTATCCAATCCAGAGCAAAGCACTTCCTTAAGCCCTCCCTAAAATCTTCGTTCGATTTCCTGATGAGCTCCTCCAAGCCCTCTTACTGAGATGGCCCACAGTTCCCCACTCATGTGCTCTCTGCATGGGCTCACCCACCACACCACCTCAGGTGTGTCCTGGCGTCCTTGCTGAAGGTGCTGACACCGCCACAACCCCTAGTGCCAAAGCCAGGAGGGGCTGCCTTGCCTGATGTTTATTTTAGCCTTGTCTCACCCCTCAGAGTAAAAAAGAAAGAAAGGGGAAAAAAGGAAAGGGTGAAAGGGATGGGAAGGGAAGGGATGGGGAGCAGAGGGGAGGGGAGGGGAGAGGAGGGAAGGGAAGGGAGGGGAGGGAAGAGGGAGGAAGAGACCATATTTCCTAGACACTGAAAGAGACAAGAGTACAACTGCCCAGGGCACTGCCACCCCACCCAGCGCAATGTCTAGGACCACCCACACCCAGAGAAGACCACAGGGCGTGCCTCACCCCTCTCTGACAGCAACCCTGATCTTCCAACTCAGCCTTGGCACCTTAAGGCTTAACCATTCCATTTGAACCCATAGCATGGCCCAGAAGGGTGCCTGATCCCAGAGTTTTGGGAGCCTTCCAAGGCTGGCCCCAGTCCCCCAACCACTGCACTCTCTCTCAGCTGGCAGGCTCCTGGGGACCCAACCCCTCTGGGTGGGATCTTTTGGACCCTCTCTGTGTTCCTCAAACACACATTTCCCATAAGACACCGAGACCAGTTCCCCTCAGATAGGCCACAGCACCCAGAACCCCCACTGGCGTCAGAGTCTGGCCCCGCCACTTTCCCGCACACCTGGAGGAGCCTTTGTGATTAGCCCGATGCAGAAGTCCCCTAGCAGAGAGGTGTAGAGTGTGTGTGGCAGAGACAGCTAATGTTCGAATCCTGAACGGTGTGACTGCGGGACAGTTTCTTAACCTCTCTGCTCCTTACCGCTCTCCTGGGAAGTGGGAGTGATGTACTTCATTTCATGGTCTTGTGGTGAGGATTAAATGAAATAATGAAAAAGTAATGCTTAGGACAGTGTCTGGTGTTGAGGAAGCACCCTAAATGTGCTGGTGGCTGATGTCATTATCAGAAGGGCTATCGTTAACTATTGCACTCCCCCCACAGCTATCTATGAGCAAAAAACTTTTAAGATCACATAGTGCTGATGCTGCAATAGCTCTTTGTTTTCTCTTTCATCTTTCCCCATTTTCTCCGTGACCTCATCATTGCATTCTTTAGGACTCATCCCACCCTATCCAGTTTCCGCAGCACCCAGGGGACTGCGGTTAACAGATTCAGTCCACCTGGATTCTAGATGCTGTGTTTCCAATCTCAATTCTGTTACAGGGATGAGCAGAATTCATCCTCCTTTCTTTATGTCTCAAATTTTCCATCTGTGAAAGAAATGTCATGCCTGCCAAATACCTGTCCTCCCAGAGATGGGGCCAGAATGAAATGTGTCTCCTCAACAGCTTGACATTTGGGAACGAAAGGAGCCACAGAAGCAGAAAGCATTGTTTGTATGTGTGAGGGGTTTGGGCTTTTTGTTTTTAACAGGGTGGGCGTATCCTGCAGAGAGTGCGAATGGCGGTCTTTCCTACCATCTCATCCCCATGGGTGAGCCCTGGCCCAATTCTAGCCTCTCTCCCCATGAACCCCCACGACTTAGGCTGAGGCATGCCCTCCGTGCCACAGACTGGATGCTCGTTTGCCCCAGACCCTGGCCGGCCACTCCCATCAGTCTTGGCCGTGAGACAACACAGATGGCATTGAGGATATAGTTGGAAATTCAGTCTTACTGTCAGCGGTCCTTACAGCCACCCTCACACACACTCCTCCAGTACAGTGACCCTTCAACACCTTACGACCTCTCACCACAGCATGGGTTTCACCTACATATTTTGAAATTCTAAAGCCATTCATCTTTTCAGTGACTGAGTCAGTGCTAAGCATTTGCATATTTCTGTTCCTCAGGTAGAAATATTCAGGGTGAATCACCTTGGTTCTCTAAAGATGGAAAGGTATGCCAGGCCTGATCTCACAAGTCTTGGATTACACCCTCTGCAGTTTAAAATTTACTTAGCAGTCTCTCATCTGATTATCCCGAGGTCAAGGAAGAATCTTTCAAAACCTAACTGGTTTTTTTTAAGTGATTGACCGAGATGACTAACTGTTGCCCTGACCTCTTGCCCTGGAACTCTCTCTCATGTCCATCCTCTTCTTATTACTTCACACTGTGAATTAAAAAAAAAAAAAAGGAAAAGAAAAGAAAGAACAGGGCCCCAAAGTCTCTATTTTTCAAAACCACATTTTTATTACTTGGAGAAGCGGATCCAGTCAGCGTAAACAATGTCAAGTTCTGGAGGGAGGCATCACTCAGTGCTTCCGGCCTCTGCAAGGCGCACTGCAGTGCCACTGCCGTGGAGCAAATGACGGTCGTCAGCCCGGGAGTTGACCCAACACACAGTGAAAAGCAGAGCCCGCGACCTTCCCTCTTCGTGTGTCTGGGCTGCATGCACTTCTGTTTCTAAGAGGTGAGGTTCTGCCGACTTCAGGAGCAGAGTGAATGGGGAGTTTGTGGTTGGCGATTGTTCCAGAAATCACTTAAAAAGAAGATAAAGCAGCCACATGGAAAGAGCAGAAGGGTTTGCTCTCACACCGCTCATGATTCTGAATGCGAGCTGCATCTTCGACACATGTCCTCCAGTGTGTGTCCAGAGTTTACACGCTGACCTGGTTTCACTTAGTGGCTTACACAACAGCTATTGATTTACATTAGATTATGGTTCATGGAGTCAGCGAATGGGCAAGGCTCATCTGGGTGGCACATGTCGTCCATCTGGGCTCTGTCACACACCTTTGGTCAGTGGTCAGCAGCTAGTACTTCTGCTGCGGGTTGGCCAGCTCGGGGATGTGTGGGAGGTGGCTGAAACTGGCATCACCAGGCTCCAGCAGGAGAGTGTGGGGGTGCCCACACTCTCAACGAGTGCCCACTGGTGCCCACTGGACTTAACTGACAAGAGAAATTAAATAAATGAAATGAACAAGGGGAAAAAAAGGAAAGGAGAAAACAAGCAGATGGAGAGTAGGAAATGGGAAGGAATGAGACGTGTATATTTCGTTATAGCCTATACAGTTCATTCCTTCTAAGAACTTAAATCTGGGGCCCACGTCGAAATGTGAGCAGGGCCCCCTGGCTCCTGCAAGAGACAGTAGCTCACCTGGAAGTGCCTCAGGCCCCTCACCCACAGTACTTTCATGTTGACCTTTCTAGGCTCCTGTTGCCCTTTTCATTTACGCCTCTTAGTCACAAAGCAGGCAATCAGGTAATGGTAGGAAACAAATCTGTTAATGGATTAAGAATTGAGAACATATTTTGTTCCAACCCTCTAAAAATCAATACAGGAAATACCATAATATTTATCAGTGTAATTCATGGTGTATTAAGAGCAGCCAATGTTCTTTCTTTTGGGGAGGAGGATCAGAAGCACTGTGTCTTACAAGACCTCTAGCTGGGCTCCCATGTCTGCAAATCAGAGATTTATTAATGTTTTTTCACTTAACCCAGGCTTCTATGTGGTCCTGGGGCCTGAGGGTGGGTAGGGGGTTGGGCAAGAGAAGAACAAACCACAGTTCCTGGTCCCAACCAACCTGGAGATTAGATGTTTGAAAGTTTATATCCTGGGCACTATTTTTCACACAAGATATAGCACAGGAATACAGAAAAACAAGAAAGCACATGAGAGTGGAGCTGCTCTGCTAAAGCGGGGGGTGGGGGTGGGGAGTGGGGGACTTCACCTCCAAGTCAGGCAGTAGTGGTCCTCTCATCTCTCAGTCTCCAGGACCTAAGAACTCTTAAGGGATCCTAGGAGCACAGTTTGCAAACCACCAGTCAGCTCATGACAGTGCTTTGGTAGGAATTGTGTCCCTGTCCTCGCCAAGTTACGTAGTCAGAAACGTCATTCGTCCTCGCTGCCTTCGTGTGTTGAATATCATTGGATTAAGCAATCTCCAAGAGCCTATATCTTTCATTTGCCACTGACAGAAACTCCTCAACTATCTCAAAGTAAAACAAACAAATAAAAAAAGAAAGCCGGAGAGACATATTGACTCAGGTACCTAAAAACAAAAAAATTAACAACCATGTTACAACTTTTTAACTTAATATTTGCTTGTATATCTACGTGTGTGTGTGTGTGTTCTTAAATAACATGTAGTTAACAATTAATACTGAACTTGAAAATTTTTTAACAGAAGCACAACCCTGGACCACAAACTTCCCAGGTGACAGCAGTTTCTTCTGACTTGGCCAAGGAGGCCCTATAGAGATAGAACATACCAGAAGAGAAGCCTCACATGTCAAGGGTCTTCTCTTTGACTCATGTCAGAATGCTTCAGAAAGCTTTCCCTACCAAACAGGAATTGCAATCGTGGAGGTTCCCTGGCCATCAGAGGCCTCTGAACCCCACACTTACACCAAGAGATCCTCACTCACCACCTTGGGTCCCAGCTTCCCGTGGTCCCAATCTTGACATTAACCCTCCAGCTCAGGCTCCCAGAGGCCATCTGGGGTGAGCATAGTCATGTCCAGGCACTTAGCACAGGAGTTCTTCCATAGACAACTCAAGTGCCAGGCAGTACTGGACAGAAGGAAAAGTCTCACTCTGGACTGCCACAGCCTGGCCATTGTCACCCACCCATAAGGTCAAACCCTGCTCCAGCCTTGGTGACACAGAGTGGCAAAACCACTCTTTCTGCCAAAGTTCTGTGATCTCAGGAATTCAATCGTTTGTAAATGTGAATCATGAACTCTTTGTTAGATGGCTGTTCTGAGGATGAGCAAGAACGTGTGTGGTGTGTTTGGCACACATCTCACTCAACACTTGATGGTACATGAGATAATGGAGCCCCCTCCTCCTCCTTTCCAGAAAAAGTCAGTTGTTACAAAGCTACTTCTCCAGTGGATCTCAGCTCAGCCCCAAATACTTCCCTAATCCAGTCAGTGCCTGGACCAGCAGCATCAGGACCACCTGGGATCCTGTTGGAAAGCCAGATTCTGGGGACCATCCCTGGAAGTGCTTAGTCGGTAGGACCCAGCCATCAGGTTTTAACAAGGTCAAGGCAATCTAAGTTTGAGATCCTCTTCCCTAACTCAAGCACCTTCTTATAATTCTTACAGATTTGGGAATCCAGAGAATGTCTTTCCAAGGGCACCTTCGCTGCTTGTCATTTCTTTCTCCATCTTCCTGCAGAAGCCACAGAAGGCAGCTGATGTCATCAGGCCACAGACAGAATGTGCAAGGCTCCGAAACCAAGCTTTCTTCACTTTTCATCAGCATGGACCACGCTGGACAGGGTCTTGTGTCCAAGGAATATTTAAACTGTTCATTTACATTTACGAAGCGTTCATCTCCACAGCATTAGGCATTGCAATGGCAAACAATCATACATGAATGAAAATGTATTTGTCAATGTTTTTAGCCTCCCTAGGAGCTAAGTCGGCATTATTTTATAAAAGATTAAACTGCTTTCTAGAAACAGTCCTAAAAAGAGTCACAGAGCTGAGGTAAGCATACCCTGTTTCCTGGATCCACAATGGCACCCCGCTGGATGGTGCCCCAGCAGATAGTAAGTGGCCAGAAGTTTGCTAGAAACCTTGTCCTTCCATTAGTTTGTCCAATGCTATCAGCAAAGAACCAGTCAACTGCATTCCTGCAGGGAATATTAAACTGCATCCTTGGTTTTGCCTTCTGCACACACTCTCATCTTTAACATAATACTATGATCAGGGAGGAAGCAGACAGGAGAAGGCTTCTCCCTATACCTGCAGTGAGGTTTGTGAACTGGGGGCTGACATATTCCTAGCTCACTGAAAGTTAAAAAGGAAAACTAAAGGCAGTGACAAGTGTCAAACAGGGAACCTGACCCAAGCTCAGGGTCAGACCTTCATGGTTCCTAGTTAAAACACTTGGGATGCGGGGAGCGTTGATCGCAAACTAACAGTTGGAGCGGGCCATTTTTGCTAATGTTTTGTGTAAATGGCAACATTCAGTAAAATTAGGATAACTTTAGTTTTACATATTTTTTTTCAATGAAACTTTTTGTGATTTACTATAAAATGTATACTGAATTATTTTTCTTAAATTTTAAACAGACAA